>ML796739.1:173589-197858 GCA_009831015.1 Picea engelmannii
GGGGGGGGGGGGGGGGTGAATGAGTGTGGGGATCTTTTTCCCAAAACTTCCCTCTTACAAAAAACTAATTAGTTAGCATTTGACATTTACTCATTACTCATTACTGTCATTAATAATCAGTTAGATGTGAATACATATCAACAACATATATCAGCAATATATCATCAACAAATCATCTCCACAAGGAACAGAAGATGTATGTACAATTTTTCTTTTTATTATGGACTTCAATCCGGGGATTTTTCAGCAACAAATGAATAGATTACAACTCTACAAGAGAACCATCTCTATATGCAAGACTCATCTTACATTCTCAGCACCAACTGAGATGAGGCAACAATCCTCAACAGATATCAATTTGTACCATAAACAAGAGCATCAACCATGCACCAACCTGTATTCAACCTATACCATAAAAAAGTGCATCCAACCATGTACCAAGTATATACCAATAATTTTTCAACTACTCATCAATATTTACCAACATCTTCAACTATACACCTCATGCATGTGCCAACTCATCAACTGCTTGTCTCAACCATGACTAGTTTTGGATTAGTCAACCACCCTAACTTGAAATAATCATAACTTTGTACCTGCAATGAATAAAGATCTGAAAATGATACATAATGTTATTCAATGTGGTTTATGCAATTCCTCCAATTGGCACTACTTGTAACCTCTCAAAAAATGATTTATAGCAAAAATGGCATGCCTTGCTGAATTCTGGCTTATTCTAGAGAGCGACCTTGTAGAGCGTGCCCAACACAAAATATTTGATGAATTAATCTGAAACTATTACAAAGAATAATATAGACTGTACCATAACAAACACATTTTGTCTCACTGAATTTGGATCTGTTATGAATAAGTAATGACGTTTTTACCCAAAACACCTGATTTTGACTAGTTTCAGGACTGGCCACAAACCCTATTTTCCATAGAGTGTAACTCCCAAAATACAACGACCCATAATCTGAATTTTTAACCAAATATACTTGTATATGTTTTCTCACTTTCATAGCAATTGTAGGATCTGAATCATTATAAAAAAATGTTATAGCGAAAATGGTGAGATGACCTGTAAATAACATACCTTAGAAAGCACCATCAAAAGAATTTATCCTTTCTTGCATTTCATCCTTATTTTCTTCACTTTCCTCATAATTTAGGATTATATATCCTTGGTTACCTCAGTCACCTATAGATATTCAATATGCTCAAGTGTTCCACACCAAAAATGCTCAAGAAGCTCTCCATCAATACTCCAAAGGACATTCTCACAAGAAGCTCTCCATTGATCCACAAAAAGGATGATCTACAAGAGACAATTGTTATCTTATTTATACTTTCATCCTCTAGGTCACTTAACCCATTTTTAGGTCACTTAACCCATTTCTAGGTCACTTAACCTATTTTCCTTATTTTAGGGTTAACCACTTTCCATAAATAGAAAATTCTCCAATACTTTATCATTTAAATATTCCTTCTTGATTTTGTCACCTTAATTTATCATTTCTTGATTTTTTCACTTCCCTTGATTATTTAAATAATCCACCTTGAATTTGTCACTTTAATTTATCATTTAAATAATATTAACCCATTTCTAGGTCACTTAACCTATTTTCCTTATTTTTAGGGTTAACCACTTTCCATAAATATTCCTTCTTGATTTTGTCACCTTACTATATCATTTCTTGATTTTGTCACTTCTCTTTATTATTTAAATAATCCACCTTGACTTTGTCACTTTAATTTATCATTTAAATAATGATTTCTTCTTTTAGGTCACTTTGACTTCTTTGACCTTGGGGGTTTCAAGCCTTCATGTGGGGGTCCTTCATCTTCGTAAGGCCATAAATATCAAACCATGAGGAGTTATGTGACATTCCACATACCACCAGAAATGACATGACAAGAAATATCCATCTAGGATAGGTTCACCAACAATTTCCTTGATCTTCATCTCGTCATTCCACATACAAGCATGGGTCCTCCAACCATTCTTCTAGGATAAATCAATCTGTAAAGCATCTTCCCGTGATGGATTTCACCATAAGGGGACCACTTTGGAGTTCATCCATTTGTGCACCTTATCAATCATGATAAGAAAATAATGAGAGAAAGGGTCCTCCAACCATTCTTCTAGGATAACTCAATCCGCAAAGCATCTTCCCATGAGGGATTTCACCATAAGGGGACCACTTTGGAGTTCATCTATTTGTGCACCTTATCAATCATGATAAGGCAATAATGAGTCATCTATACATTTTTCAACAATGCATCATATACAAATGAAACCACATCGATCCATCTTCATCATGTATCAATGACAACTCATTGATCCATCTTCATCTATGCATTCTCATCAAGGACAATACATATTATATTACATCAATCATCAATAAATCAATCCTTTGACATAATCAATCACTTGACATCAATCAATGACATCAATAAATCAAACCATTGGTATCAATGACAACATGATCCAACAATAAGAACACAATTCTGAGATATGGATAAATGGAAAAAGCATTCAGTTTTGAGAGAAAACTTCCTCTGGAGAAATTACTTCATATTGAGTCTGCATCCCTTTGTCCCTCAAGTCTAAACACAGTGTTCAACCCCCAAGATATTTCACTATTGTTGAGAGAACCTCATTATCTATTTTCTATGAGCTTGCCTTTGGTGGAGGATTGAAGTGGTGGAGGCCCAACTGGAAGAAACTTGGTTTCTTGGTTTCGAACTGTGCCAACATGGAAGTCTGTAATGTTTTCGCTTCTGCTGATCATTTATTAATAGAAATACTCCTTTACCATCCAATTAGTATCGTGAAAATATATGATTATTATCCATGGGCATATTTGTAATGTTTATTAATGGATTATGCTATCTAATGTGCTAACCCCTTTGTATTATCACTATATACTTGCTCAACTTGTTTGTTGAGAACTTGTTGCAGGCACAAAGCTTTGGGTCAAAGTACTCAATAGTGGAACATCATCGAACGTTGGAATGAGGTAGGCTTATTTCTTATCTCGCTTGCACATTGGTTTATATATCATATGTTAGAATTGAGTAGATTTCTGCAGTCATACCTGTTTGTTGTGGTTTACCCTGGCCATAGAGAGTTTTTCCCTCGTAATAGAATTGGCGACTCCATTGGGGAGATATATTCTTTCTAAAGGTTGAAGTACTTTTTCTCCTTGCATTGATCTTTTTCCTTTGTGTTTCTTGTCATATCACTACTTGACAGATTCTGTTCACTCTGGGTCTGATTTTTTTAGCCTTTTTACCCTTGCCTGACCTTGTTTTCAATCCTGTATGTGCCCTATTGCCTTGACATATATATGCTTTGTTTCCCTGAATAGTCGTGTACACCTTATTTCCTTGCTTGGTTTGGTGGTTTCTAGGTGGGATTTGATGATTGTTGAGCCTTCTTAGGTCTCTATAGTGCATGTTGAGTTTCTCTGGGTAGACATGAAACATGTTTGGAGTTGAATTTTGGGTGTATTCCTTCTCATTGTTTTTCATTTTTGATTTGTCCTTGAAATTTGGGTTGTTGCTTGGCTTCTTGGTATTCTGCTTGAGTCATTCTATTTATACACAATAGAATTTATATACCAGGTTACTTTTCATCCCATGAATTTTCTCTTTAATATATTGAAAATACAAAAAAAATAGGCATTTTACATTGCTTGGTGTTATCACTCCAAGAAACTCCTTAGGGTTGTAGGCTAATGATGCTTGGTAACTTAGAAATAATGATTTTTAGGTGTTTTGGACAATGGGGTCTTCAATGGTTTGTATAAGAAACAACTCATTACACATTAAAATATACAGTGCTTTCAGTAAACAATAACCAGATCCAATAATTGAAAGAGATTATGGAGAAAACTATTCTTGATTTGCCAATACTAGTAAAGTAGGGCCTAATACAAGACAACAAGGAATCCTCTAATTTCAAGCCTATGAGTTCAACAAAGAGGTAACAGTCTTTATGAACTAGAATAAACTGAAATTAAAGTACAGAAAATGAAAGATGAATAATTCTGGTATTGCAAACAAAAGGAAACTCCACTTTATTTCTGCAAAAAGAGTCTGTACAATAGCATCAAAATGTCTCCCAGTTTGAACCCTTGTTTCATATCAAAAATAGGCATTTATAGCCTGTTACAAACAGTTATACAGATCCTAAAAACATGGATCTGTATTTAATAAAAGCAATTCAAATCTAATTCAACAACTTGAAAATAAAGTCTTAAACAACTAAACTTAGAATTCAAACTGTCTTCAACCTCCAAAATTCACCATCTGCATCCTTCAGCTCCTAGTATCTGCAATGTGGTGAAGAATAGCAGGACACCTGTCTTGACAGTTGGATCTCCCAACGTTCATGGTCGATTTTTGAGGAGATGGTTTTGCATGTGTTACCAAAATTCTCTCGAACCTTTAATGTTGAACCCTTTGCATATGATCTGATAGCCCATTGATACAATGGAGCTCCTTCAAAACCTGTTTGGAGTGAACTATCTTGTCCTTGGCTTCAAAAATTACTTTTCCAGCTTTCCGCAGCGCAATCGTTTAATTTTTTGCGGGTTAGCTGTTGAAAGTTGTCACTTTCCACAGCTAACGGGTCATAAAATGATAACTTTGCGCTGGTGAAAGTCCCGATTGTGCTCAAAATGGGTTTTCACCTCCAAAATTTCGATTCCATCAAAATTTATTGTGTTCCAGATTTCTCACCTTGCATATTAACGATGACTTGAGAGAGAACCTTCAGATCTGGATGAGATTTTTTCCTCAATTTTTGTTTCAACCTCCTTATATGCCTTTTGAGGCGTTTGGCAAGCCACCACAAGCTGTTGTAGTCTTTGGTGAGTTTTTTCTTCCTCTTCTTCTCTCTAACACTTTCCTTAGCCAATCTTTCAAATGCAACATTGGTCTTGGCGAAGTTATCAGACAACTTCTTATACCTTTCTTTAATCACCCGCTCCAAAACCTCTTGCTGAGCTATGACCTCTTTCAAATGCTTGATTTTCTGAGACTTCCTTGACTTGGAGATTTTCGATGTTTCTCCCTGTTCTGTCTGATTGAAGGTTTCATAATTATGTGCACATTCAGCTGACTTCTCAGGACTCTTGGTGACAGGGCACTGATCTCGCTGCTTTGATTCTGAATCTAAATAGGGCAAGTTCAATATATTGGTTCTCTTCCCTATACTCTGCTCTGTAGGATACTCTGTGTTTTTCTCTGTGGTCTGTTCTGTGGTCTGCTCAAAGTTTAACTTTCTCTTCAACCTATGAGGCTTCATTCCAAATATTCTGTCTTCTGGAGGTCCTGGCAGGGTCCTTCTTTTTTTTGAACTTCTTTGAGGAGATGATTGTTTCTTTGAACCCTTCCCCTATTCATTTGCAATCTGGTTCTGTGTTTCAAAACCTTCCCAGAATAGAAAATGCTCCCAGCTCCTTCCCTGTTGTTTCAATTCCTCCAGGATGATCAATTTTATGAGGCCGAAGTGACACAGAGTATTTTTTATGTTCAAGGGTCGAGCTCTAATCTTCTTGCAAACCTTAGTCAAAATTTTATGTAGGAAATAAGGAAAATTAAGAGGGTTCTTACCTGTGAAATGCTCTAGGAGTTTGAAGTGATACATCATAAGTTTATCATACCTGCCCTCCGAAGTAATGTACAATTGGATACCTTTGAACAGCTCCTGCCATTCTTCATCTAGATAAGAAACTAGCATACCCTTTTTCCATGCCTTGTGCATGTACCCCTGTTTCAAATAAACTCTGAAATCCAAATTTTTGGGAGCAGTAGTTTTAAACCATCTCTGACCGGTTCTTGGTAGACCTGTTGCTGTAGCAATGGTAGCTTCATCTACTACAATTTCCATGGACCTGACGTGAGCCTTGTTCCCATCGAAAGTCTTGGCAAAGGCTTCTGTTGTAGCCTAGTGGCAACCAACTTGCAACCTTTCAACGAATTCAATACACCCTGCATTCAAAAAATGCTTCTGAACTTCGAGGTGTGTCTATAAAAAGGACATGTTATCCAACTCTCTCTTGAGTAGAGCCCCACTGCGCTTCCTCACCATTTTATAACTTGAAACTCTCGACAATTTGTAACCTCTGTAACTGTTGATCGAGCCGAGGTTTTCGCTGTTGAAAGCACTTCGGGCTTCGGCTCTGTTTTGAAACAAATGAAACTTCAACAGGCTTTCGAAACGATATGTGATATGGAAACCATTATTCAATTTGATGTTGTCAGGCCGGCGGTACCTCCTCTGTACCTGCACCACTGAATTCGAACTTGCCATCCCGGATGCCATGAGTGTGGAGTGTGAGTTTCTGGGCCGGATTCGCATTACAATCCTATTCTGACATGCTGAATTGAGTTTCCATCATTACCCACTCTCATCAGCGCATGATTTGGATTTTCCTGACGTGGGATGATCATATCATCATTGCCTTTAGACGTGGATATCACACACGTGATTCCCGCTTCCTTCAACCAACAGCCCGTGGAAAATGCCTATGTTAGTTGTTCATACTTGTCACTTTCATCAGCGCGTGACCCTATGGAAAACCCCGTTAGTTGTTGAAAGTGCTGACTTTCCTCAGTGCGTGACCTTTTAGGAACTTCTCCTTAGCTGCGGAAAGTTTTCACTTTCACCAGCGCACCACCTTGTAGAAACCGCTCCATAGCTGCGGAAAGTATACACTTTCAATAGCGCATGACCCGCAAAACTGATTCTTGCACACTTTGAAATTCACCACTTTCAACAGCGCAAAGACTTATGAAAAGTGCTCCTTAGCTACTGAAAGTTTCCACTTTCCATAGCGCACACTCAACTTTTGGACACACGTTAGCTGTGGAAAGTGAATTATGAAATTTTTTGAAAAGAAGACTTTATGGGTCAAGTTATTTTCTAAACCAAAAACCAAAACCTAAGTTTTGCAGCTATAAAAACTCAAACATAACTTGATGACACTACTGATAGCCATGCTATCCACTACAAAACTCGACCAAAAGGACGGTTTCATTTTGGGAGTTAACACTTGGCATTTTTGTCTTCTGAATCTTTATCATTAGATTAGTGCATTTAGTGAAAGATTGCATTTTACTTTTGAATTGCAGAGTTGAAATTGAAAATTGCACTGTTTTTATATGCATATCATTCATTGAAAAGTTAAAATTAGACTTTGCATTATATTTATATTTATTTTCTTCCWGAGTCATAATATCACGAGTTTCACTTCCATACCCTTTTGAGTAATCACTGCCAATAAAATTTATGCTTTAAACTAAAATTGATTAGTCACGATTTTCTTTTTAGGGTGCACAAACTAGTCTAGGATTTAGTTCCTTGGAATAGGATTTTGTAAGTAAACTTCTCCAAGGCAATTAAATCAACATATGTGCCTGAGACAGGGAGTTGAGAATTCCATTGTTTAATTGGTAAGATCAGGAGGCTCCGCTCACACCGAAGTTAATTATGAGGTCGCATGAAGTTAGTTAAAGGGATAACCCCTGGATACTTGCCTAGCGTTAGAGATATTTCTGTGGATTTATTCATATTTGGCGATCTTGCTAGTACCCATACCTCTATGAGAGGCAATGATTTCAAGGTTTCAGGCTTTTCTACCCTACCCATACGGTAATCCAGACTTACCACTGCTCGCCTGTGCATCGATTATTCAGTGGTTTATTAGTTGCTTGACTTAGGTATCTCATAGGCTACTTGCAGGGGTTATTCTGCTTGTAGCCTGGGTCAGATAGGGGTCAGACAACATAGAGCCTTTATGGAAGATTACCTCTCTAGGGGGATCTGACCGACTGGTTTTTAAGCCCACTAGGGCCCCTATAACTGATTGCCTTACCTCCAAACTTTAGTGGGGAGTCTTAGGTCCCTCTTGGACGAGACATACCTTCTTTAGCGAGCAAGGCCACTCAGCCACTTTAGCCCGTTTGCATGCATATTGGCCATTTGAATTTTTGGTATGCTCTTTGTCTACTAGTTGGCCTTATAAGTCTTTTTTGGGTGTCATCATCATGGATAGTGGAGTTTCTTTTTCTCCCTCATTTACTGCTACCCATCCCATGATACCTACTCATTTCATGGGGATGGATCCTTCCACTTTTCACAATGGTTTGCAGAACTATAACACTCAGTCTGCACCTTGGGTCTCTAGTCATTTTTCTATTGATATGCCTTCACCCGTGTAATCCTCTCCCTGGCCCACGTACACAAATCCTAGCATTGGATCAGGGGGCACCATGGCTCTGATGCCTACTTCTTCATTTGATGTGAGTCATGTCCCCATGGGAGGTTGGAACCTTCCCCCTTATGGATACAATGCTAGATATGCTCTTCCAAGAGCCAGTGCTTAGATGGGTTCGTATCCCACTTATTACACCCCATCCATGTATCTTTCGTCTACCATGTTGGTTCTGTCGAACACTTTTTCCATGACAAGCCCTCAAGTACCTCAAGGTATTTCCTATGGGGAAAATAAATTTTATGGTTCAGGCTACCCTCTTTACGGGACCCCTTCACAAGGGGGAAACATATATCATCACTTGAATAATTCTTATCCTACCTCAGTCTCTTCACAGACCTCTATGATGATTCCCATCCAAACCTCTTCAGACCATTTTGGCGTAAGCCACCACCTTTCTGGGCAGAGACAGGGGGTACACCAGGATCCTTCCTGGCCTGCAATGTTTCAAAACCAATATTTCCACGGACCTTGGCATCAAATTCCACAATATATCGCTATCCTAGTCACTGTCAGTCATACTGGTGCTCCATCACCGACCTCTGCCAGTCACATCGGAGATGGGTCAAAATTTTCTACAAATTATGTCGATAGCTCGCACCCAACCTCTGCCAATTATGTTGGGGGCACCACCCTTTTCACCTCGATTCATATCCGTGTCACATCTCCAACCTCTATTCATAATTGAGGAGAAGACTCTCTTACCTCTGTCAATCATGACGAGAGCGTGTCACCAGCCGTTTTCAACAATGCTGGGGGCATTGAGAGGCCTAGATGTCTCAGACGTAATCCTAAATTACTTTGCAGAACTTGTGAAGGAAGGCATATTACATGTTTGTGTCCATCTACTATCAAGATACCGGAAGCATGGAGCTCTCCCAAGGGCCCATCAGATTCTGAGACATCTATGGTTTCCCCGCACCCTATCTCTCCTTCGATCAACACGATGCTTTATTCTCCCGATATCACCCCGATTGGCATGGGTGATGTGTCCCCTATCCATGTTTCCATGCATCCTCTTCAACCTAGAATTGAAGAGGGGGTCATACCAGTGCAATCTCTGGTCAATCCCACTCTCCTTGTAAAGGGAGATGCAACCTTCAGTCATGTCATCAACATTCCTAATCCTATTCCTTATGAACGAGAGATATTTATTCTTCCCCCGAATGCTCTCCCTCCAAGTCCTGACGAGGTTCTCTTCAATTGGGATGACCTGATGGGGCATCCCATAGCCCCACCTATGTATTTTCCATTAAGAGACATTATTCAAACCATCATAGAGACTATATACTCCGTTATCACTTTCTCCTCCTCAACTTAGAGAGCTTTGGGTTTTCCCAAGATTTTGTCATCTATCTGTAAGATACTGACCTTCCGCAGAAGATTGGTACGGGAGCCTTGGAATCCCCCTTTACATGTTTATTAGAACAACATAACGAGTCTTAGTTAATCTCTTTTCTGACTCATCTAAAAAATGAAAAGATTGTTGAGTGATTTTTCCCTTTCACACTTATTAAATTGGATTTGAAAGGTCATGAGTCTTAGTTAAGCTCTTTTCCAACTCGTTACCAAAAATAGAAAAGATCGCCTAGTGAACTTGTCTTTTTCACACTTGTAAATTGGATTTGAAAAGACATCTATTTGGCACAAGTTTATCCCTTTTTCACACCAAGTAGACTAAAAGACATAAAAAAGGACATTTCTTGGCGTTAAGTTGTGATTACATCTCATGCCCTCGCTTGCAGTATTGATCCTTTAGCCGGTTCTCGCTTTGTGTTATAAATCATTGCCTAAGCAATTTTTGCATCCTCAACCAAGCAGAGAAATGTTTATATCCTTCACAATTTGACACCCTATACCCTGGAGGGAACATCACCTCGAGTGTCCATCTCTTGCATGCATTTCCTTGCATTGAGCATAGGTACGTTCCACTGCTAGAACTAGTTTTGCTTACTTGCGACACTCGTTTCCTCGTCTGTATCATAGCATTCATTTGTTATGAAAAAACAAAAAAATACGAGCAAGAAGGGAGTACTATATTATATTTGGTAGCAATCGTGTTGCCTTTGAACATAGCACAAAATTATTGAGTCCTTGTGTCATCATAATTTTGGGTTTAGCATGGCCTTAGGAAGCTGATCTCGTTACAGAGTTTTTCTCTACCGAATTGTTACTCTTCCAGTCCCTATAAAGAACATTATTGATGCCTCCTACATCAAATAGTTACATCATTGAGTTTATGATGTCAGAGTCTACCACATGTCTCATGCTCTTGTTCAAAGGAAGTCTATCAACCTGTGTCGGCCATTCCTCATAACTCTTCACTTTGCATGTCGTCCATACCCTCAATTTGTCTCAGAATCACATGATACTATGGTTGTATCATGCACCTTGGCCCTACTTTCATCATTGGTAGGTCACCTTGAACCCAACAGTCAACATTTCATCATTGATCGTTGACTGGGTGGTTTCTCTTGTGTTCAAAGGCAAGACATCTATTCATAATTTGGGATTCGTGCAATGTCTTGGATCCCATTATCCTTATTGGTTTTTTCCTCACCTTTGTCAGAAGTTTTCATCATTGGCTTTTATTCAGAGGGTCTTTTTCGTGTACCACTTGAATTTGGCACACGCGAAAGATGCACAAGGTCGTTGGATTGTGAACATATTCTTTGTCTGATCTCCACCAAATTATGAAGCTCCTGCTTTGTTCCTCATGCTGACTGATGAGATATTCCTTAATTCTCTCCTTTCAGCGGGTCTCTTTCCATCGACTTCAACTCATTTATTCTAGATCTGAGACCTAGAGTTTTATGAGTACCTTGAGACTTGCAGTCATTAGTGGCAGGTTCTCTCTCCATTTAGAGATGGGAATACATCAATGTCTCCTGATCAATGGATTACTCAGGTGTTCGACATCGACTCCTTTATTCACACTTGTAGGAATGTGCTCGGTGCCTTGATACCTACTTTCATTATTGGTAGGTTTTCTCACATTTGTTAATAGTATACCTCAATGACCGGTAATCAAACGATGTCTCATTGTGTTTGACTTCAACTCCTTTATTCACATGATGTAGATTTGCACCTTTGGTGGATGTATAGAATACTTGAAGACATCACTATGTGGTTGCAGCTTTCCTGAGTTTTTGCTTCATTTTCATTGGACTAGCACCTATTTGACTACAATAATCATGAGACATCAAATTATACTCCATCGTATACAGATATCTTCAGATTGGTTTTGAGACTGATTCTACTGGCCCTTGTTCATGATTATGACAACTTTTAGCATATAACCACATTTATATTTTCCTATTCATGGACATAGACACTTATTTGGTATATTTTCCACATGGATCTGCATTGTATTCTATTGGCAACCATGTATGTAAAGTCAAAACAGAATGTAATGAGCAACTAGTCTTTCCAGCTGGGTTTACACCACTCCACTTATGGGTTATTTATAATGTATTTCGGCCATCACATATACTCCCCTGATCTCACACATTAGGGGGCATATGTTATAACAAGATTTGCCTCACCATTTCTATCTTGCACAGAGGGCCTTTTTCCATTTCCCTATGCAGACTTGTCACCCCTTTTTGATGAATCCAGAGATAAAAATACATATTTTTCCACATATACGCACGTGCTATCTACTATAAAACATGTGTATACGCAGACTACTCCACTACAACTTTCATACATCAGGATTTGTGCCAGAAAATAAAAAAATGAAGTCAGGTTTCCATGTCACAATAGGAGATATCTGATCCTTGGCCTTCCATATACTAGAAATGTTCCGACTCAGCCCTTCAGTTGCAATTTGAAGGCTATAAGAACACAATTCCGAGCTATGGAAAAGAGAAGAAATCATTCAACTTTGAGAGCAAAGTTACTCTGGAGATATTACTTCATATTGAGTCTACATCCCTTTGTCCCTCAAGTTTGAACATAGTTTTCATCCCCAAGATCTATCCTTATTGTTGAGAGAACCTCATTTTCTCTTTTCTATGAGCTTGCCTTTGGTGGAGGATTGAAGTGGTGGAGGCCCATTTGGAAGGAACTTGGTTTCTTGGTTTCAAACCATGATGACACGGAAGTCTATAATGTTTTCTCTTTTGCTGATAATTTATTAATAGAAATACTCCTTTCATGTCCAATTGGTATCATGCAAATATATGATTATTATCCATGGGCATATTTGTAATGTTTATTAATGGATTATGCTATCTAATGTGCTAACCCCTTTATATTATCAATATATACTTGCTCTACTTGTTTGTTGAGAACTTGTTGCAGGCACAAAGTTTTGGGTCAAAGTACTCAATAGTGGAACATCATCGAACGTTGGAACGAGGTAGGATTATTTATTATCTCGCTTGCACATTGGTTTATATAGAATATGTTGGAATTGATTAGATTTATGTACTCATACCTGTCTGTCGTGGTTTACCCTGGCCATAGAGATTTTTTCCCTCGTAACACCAACGATTAGTTGGAAAGAAAGGTGCACTGCACCATCCTGGATGGAGTCTACCTTGTAGCCTCGCTTCCCCTTCTCTACATTTCCATAGTCTTCTTTTATACGCTGGGCCAAGGAGAGATCTGATGTCTTCCCTGGGTATAACTCATGAGGGTCTGGTCCTTGCATGCTCAATCTAGTGATCAGGTGCATCAACGTTGGATCCAAAGTGATGTACCTATCTAACCAAAGATAACCTCCATGATAGCACGACAAGGGGAGTTTAACACAAGTGCTAACCTCCTGATGTTGGTCGAAGTGTGAGATCTTCATCATGTTCAATATTGTGGATCACGTGAGCTCCTTAATCCATGGATGGGGAAATATCTTGGGCTTCTTCCTAGTCGTATTCATCAAATACCTATGCGGTGAAAGCATTGCATAGTTCTTCTAGTCTCCGAGGTTGAATTCACTGATCTTAAGAGTTGGGATCAGTCCCAACTGGGGTCCAACTGTGCATATCCCCTTCAGGAGGTAGGCAGTGATCAACATGTATTCAAAATCATGTGGGACATTGTCATGGTTAACCGTTCCAGTCAAAGGCAGGATGTAGTCTGGCAAGACCGATGGGATCTTCTTCACGTTATATAGATCATCGTGGTGTTTGCTTCATTTCTCAGCAACGCGGCCAGAACATTGTCTAGTCGATGGGGATGCTTGCAATCCGCCAATCGACGATGCTTGTATTCCTATAGACATGACTTTCTCATTCATGATGTCTACAAGAATTGCCTCCATAGACTTCTCTACTATGCTACGTTCACCCGAAATTCACACTTTGTAATAAAATAAATCGGGTAGTCAAACGGACAAGCAAGGTAATCAAATGAATGGAGAGTTCTAGACAACACAACGCGGAATGGAATCAATTCTTTGAAAGCTCGGATATCTCGGTTTGCAAAAAGTGGTCCCGACGTAGTGTCTGACGAGTTAAATAGGAAAGCATCGTAACAGATCCCTCCAACGGGTAGGAATACGTCCATCAATGAGCATCCATCTGTTATGGCACGGTCTCAATGGTCCAACGATGATATTTCCGTCAATAACTGTGTTTCTAGCCATTCTGGAGCGTCGTTCTAATGATTGGGATGCCTCCAATGGTCATATATCTTCATCATGGTGAAGTACCATTATGTGTGGTTCTACTATTCTGACAAGGTTCAACTTTTGTAGATCTGTCTCCTGCGAAGTCGTCTCTAGAGCTTCCCATAGTTTTTCTAACTTTTCTTTCTTCTTACTGAGATTTATTTCCTTCTTTCCTATGATCCGAGTCTCTGGGTTCCTCTTTCCATTCTTATTCTTACTGTCTCTTAGCCTAGTAACTTCACATTTTTTATGTCCGTCCATAGGGTGAAAAATTAGTACCTCTTCTCTTATTAACTCTAGGGTAGGTACTTTTCTTTCTTGCATGTATAGGTCCTTCAAACCTTCCCGTGTTCTTTCAACTTCGACAACTACTTCTCTTGCCCTCTGTTTCTTCAACTTATCCTCTTGTTTTTCTATTAGTCGCTCTATCTTTCTAGCTATGAAGTCCCTTAATTCTTGTTTTTTCTGTTCTATAGCTTCCTCCTCTGATTTCCTTTTGATCTGGTCCTTTTCAAGCCAAGTATTTCCTAACAAAAGTACAAAAGGGGTGTTGTTCTCAACAAACTTAATGAATTTAAATTTTTCTTTGGTTGATGTTTCATGCGAAATCATAGGTACATTAGTAACTCTTCCACATAGGGTTATCATCTTCCCTTTAAACAAGACTATCCTTCCCAATGAAGGTATCATAGCAGGCTTTCCCAAAATTTCCCAAGTGATTTCTAGCATGATATTCACCTGTGTTTCTTCATCCAAGATACAGTCTATATCGAAGTCTCCTATTCTTGTTTCTATGCACTAATTTTTATTTAACATCTCTGGTAAACTAACATCTCTATGATCATTCAATGTTTCTTTCAACTATAATAACATAGTCTCTAATTCTTTCTAGTTCTATAATATATCCTTAGCCTCTTGTCCTTCTTTATAGTTTTCTTGTCTCATGTTCATCTTGTCGACTTTGGAAATCATTCTAGGGAAATCCTCAACTTGATGGCCAATAGATTTACAACAGAGGCAAATAGGACCTATACCAAGGAATTGCTTAGCAATATGTCCCGGTCTTCTACAATTATAACATGGTGTCAATCCTCTCTTTCTTTTAAATGATCCCCAACCTCTCCTGTACTGCACACTGGGATCAGCGTGCTGGACCTGCAATCTGCAAACATTCTTTCTAGGTTCCTGCATCCACTTGTTAGTCCAAAAATTATTTCTATGCATAGGAATAACATATCTTTCACTATCTCTATAAAATTTATTCAGATCCATTATTTCTTCTAGCTGTGCCCTAGTTTTCAGACTAGGAAAAAATCTATCAAACATACCTAGATTCATACTTTTGAAACAAAAATTTTCACTTATCTTACCTTCATTACATAAAAAATATTTAATATCTCACCTCTTTTCTTTAGATCAGGTTTCTTTCTTAGCACAGAGCTTCACATGTCAAGTAGAATACTGTGCACTACATCAACAGATCTACGCATAAAGATTTATCTTTTCTTTAGTTCCCAGCAATCATAGTTCCAGGTCCCGGAAATGGAACCATTTGTTGGCACGGGGGCAAACACAGGGTTCAACAATTCAACAGTGCACCAACAAAACCCTAACTATCGACCCTTTCGGCAACACATGCGAAGTAGATGAAGTCTCACCCAAGGTAGAGGCAGGGGTGGTTGCAGGAATTAGGTGTCTACAACCTAGATGGGACACATCTCTGTGATTACAACACTTGAGAGAGAACTTAACCAATAACATGCATTAGTTCTTGAACTTTATTCACATCGAAAGTTAGACCCTTATTACAGATTATCGTAGTAGTAATCAACATTAAATACATCCAATCATTTATCACATAGAATCAGCTAAGATATAGCACTCATCCACATCACTAAGGACTAAGAAACAACATCAGATGCATTCATTGTATGTTATAAAAATAGCACTAAGAAAATAATCATATAAACAATGTCAGCAACATCGCACAAAGAAAATCAACACAGGATATACGTGGTTAACCCCAGTGTGGGGCTACGTCCACCAACTCTTCTTATTCTTTATTAGTCTTTGATCCCCTTACATTTGTTGGCTCTTGTGCACAAAGCCATAGAGCTCAACTTCACACTGGACAAGTGATCTGCACACAGCACACTAGATCCAACTTCCTCAAGATCAGGTCAAGGCACAAAACCAACTCCTTGATAGCACAAAGCCTTACATACAACGTATGTGCACAAAGCAACTTACATTCTCTTACATTAAGCTGATTACAAGTCATTGCACATAGCTAACAATACTTCTTACATTGCTTAGATATCTATTTATACCTTTACAAAAATGCCTAAACATGGGTAAAACCCATGGGCCGACATCCCATACCCGTTACATAAACCCTAAAATCCAAAAAAGCCGCAAAACGAGTGATATCCCACGATCTTAGCTCTGCCTAGGCATTCCATCTTCAACCAGCCTGTTGAAGTACCAAAAATGGTCAAACACGACCAATGTTTCCTCAAAACTTGTTTGAGGGCCAATAGAATGCATGTCTATGATGGCTTATTCTAGTTCTCTCCTGACCTTCTTAGCACAAACTTTAAAAATTTGAAGGCTATGTTCATCAATTTTAACTTTCTGGAGTCTTTCCTCCAACTCTTTGATCCTTGTTTCTTTCTCCTCGTTCTACTGGAACAGTCTTTGAATGTTATCAACATTAGAATTCATGAATAAATATCCATTTGTAGCTGTTGATATGGGGGTTTTCCTCACATATCCTGTCACGGGGACGTGTGTGCAAATATATATAGGCCTCCCTTTCATTGATGACACTTTCTTCACATGTTCCTACATGATCCTACTCGTTTTACTGTCATAGGTTAATCTTCTCATTTCAAGAACTTCACTCAGTTGGAATGGTGTCTAGAGTCCCATTCCTAAACCACTGCCTATTATATATATGTCCTTTCATGTGGATGAATTCTCCAAGATGTTTGTTTCCATTGGGTGGGTTTCCCCTCTTCTGTCTTCCACATCCTTTTGTTGTCTTCTTTATTCAACCACTTTGTTGGATGTCTTTTCTTCTTTTTCTACCACCACTCGTTCTTCTGCTTCCTTGACTGTTTTCTCCTTTTGTTTGATCTTTCATTTTTCTACATATTTTTCCTCTACCTCGACTTTGGATTTGGCCTTGTCTACGTCAATATTCTACTTCTTTTTTTCTTGCATCATTCTTCTCTTTTAGGAATTTGTTTTTATCCCTCCTATTTTTATCAACTAGTACTTCCTCTACCTCTTCCACTAAACCTAATTGTATCAAGGTGGAAGTGTGGTGTGATTACTCAACTTCCTCTTCCTCTTCCTTCTTCTTGGCTTCTTCTCTATCATTTTCTTCATCTGCGATCCTCCCTCTTGGCTAGCCACGCTTGTTGAAGATGACCTCATCTTAAGTTTGGGCATTCTGGTGCACTTCTTCTTCCTCCTAGATGTCTGTGGTATATGTTAGAATATGAAATATGTGTGCTCATTCTACCATTGAAAATACCCTTTTCACCCAACCATAGGCCGAAGCCACCCTCTGAGCACCTTAACCTTGACAGAGAATCACTCCGAAAGAAAACCCTAGGCTAGATAGCCAAACAAAGGGTAGCGCACCTTTCCCCAAGGATAGTGCATCACAAAGAGCTGATCAGATAGTCCAAACCCTAGCCAAGAGATAGTCCAAGTGTAACTGCTAGCTGCAGCAGCTACAACGACAACTTTCCTCCAAACCTGCGCAAAAAATGGGCAATTGCAGTGCGCACAAGACTAGGCACTGCAATTCTGAGACTGCCTGCCAGAATGAGAACTGGCCTCCTATATTTATACTAATTCTAGCTAACTTCCAGGGCCAACTTCTCATTCTGGGTATCTGTCTGTTCAGTATATAATATTATTTATGGCCGACTTCTTCTCTTGGAGGCTAATAACCTAATATAAATTATCTTCTTGAGTCGACAAGTCTTCTAGGGTTATCAACCAACTCATTAGGGTTTCTTCTTGCTTCCTAGAGTATTATATCCTTGTCAGATTTACACATGGAGGTAAGTACCTCCCGTAGCTACCATAATATCAACACTCCCTCCTAGCTAGGGAGGTATTACAGGTTATGGTCTTTGAGCACAAAACATGACATTCACCCAGTAGCATCAACATAGTTATATAGACTAGATCATGAGCACCATCATCATCATCAGCTACATCATATCTAGAAACCATACTCTATCTGAGTAATCAGACATGATTCTCACTCCACAGAGTGATACAAGAGCCATTCTTCTAATCTAGAAGAGTGAATGTTCTGAACCATTTTCTGTCTGGAAAATCTTTGTTCATTATTCATCTGACTGATAATTATTTCCAATAAACTGCTTGATATTCTTCAAGGCAACCAGAACAAAATAGAACACAACTGTGATGCAGGAGCATCACGAGTAGCAAGCACGCATGGAGGTGGAAGACAATTGGGACAACCGCCAGCGCATTTCAACACGTTGTCAAAAGTGTTTTGAAATATTTTGAAATAAATGTGTGGATATTAAATGAAATAATAAAGTGGAGGAGCACTTGTAGCTTGTAAACAGATCATGAGCGATTCACTCCCATCTGTAGTAGGTAGAGGCATTTATGCTAGTTAATATAGGTAGGTAGCTTTAAATTCTTAGATGGGACAGTTTAAGAGAGTAGGAGGGAAACGGGATATAGACACCCTCATTTGTATAGTTGAAATAATAGCATAGAAGAGAATAACAACATTCAGCTATAGAGAGAGAGAGAGAGAGCAGAGAGCTGTATTTGAAAACACCCATGTATAGAAGTCCTGAATTAATACATGAAGCTTTGATTCAGACTTATGGTGTCGTGATATTCTCTGTGTATGCATGTTGAATGTTATGATCATAGTTGTTTTTACTCTTTCCGTTGTACATTTTCTTTTATGCTATGTATGTATGATTTCATGTTGAGTATTTGAAGTCTGGAAGAGTAAGGAATGAGTTTCAATTGTTTCTCTATCTGAGCAAGAATTCCTTCAAGGAGTGCAGTAAAGTCGTTCGCAAGGAGTGCATTGACAAGGGTTCAGAGTTTCATCTCTGAAGGCTTAGGAGAGACAACGTTATTCTCATTCCCGCATAAGTGCAGGTTGAGCACAACAGTTGTGCAAGGTGTGCGCAGGCTGGTTGTAAGTTTAGAACTTATCAACCAAGGAAAGAATTGAATGGCTACTGTTGCAAAGAGAGTGCGCAGAGTCGAAGAATTCAATACTTGGAAGTATTGAAGGGTTGCCACAAGGAGTGCGTGCAGGAGTCTTCTTGAAGACTCGAGTTGTGGAGAAAGATCAGGGGGGTTAGTACCTTGAAACGTTCAAAGGGAGGAAATACAAAGTTACTTTGCAGGCAGATAAGTTCCAGCGAAGGAATAGCTTGCTAAATTCGTGGGAATTGTCAAGGAGAAACAGACGGTCATAATTCTCCGTGGAGAATTCGTGAAGTCCCAAGAGCCGTAAGATATTTTAGAAGAGTAAGGAGAGTTACGACGAGTGTTGCAAGATTCACGAAATCGCAAATTGTGAAGTCCCGAAGGGGCGAAAATATTTGTGTGGGGCCAGATATTGGTGAAGCGTGTTGGAACTCGGCATTTCAACATTTCGGAGGATAAGAATTTAGGATTCGGTTCCGAGATTCCCGAAATTGTGAAACGTGATACTGTCGTGGGAGAGGACGCGACAAGCATTTCGGCATATCAAAATTTCAGGTTTCGGAAGGAAAAGAGTTGAGAGACTTGGAAGGAGAAGTCACGAAGTCGCAAACTCCGAAGTTCCAATATCATGAGAAATACGACCACATTGTTTGGTTAGGAGGAGATTGGAATTGGTGCTTCGTGTTTGATCGTGTGGGCTCAATTCATAAGAACCTGTGGAGAAGCACCATTTTATGTGCGTGGGATTCCCCGAAGAGGAATCGAAGAGTCAATCTGACTCAAAGGTAGGAATTAGAACGATCCTATAGCAGACCTTGACCCGAGGGCTGATAGAGGGTTGGGGTACTAGGCATCAAGATCTATTTATAGCTCAAGACTACCCCTATTGCAAATCCACTTGCATCACATTTTACTTGAAATGTCTTTTTGAAATTTGGCAACACCAAAATTGGTTGTTCCGTGATTTTCCTTTTCAACAAATTGAATCTTTTCTCTGCTTCTTCTATCCAGTGAAAAGATTTATGTATCTTCTTCACTGTGTCCATCATTGGTGTTCTAATTCCACTGAAATTGATGATGAATTTTTTGTAGAAACTAGCCAATCCGTGAAAGCTTCGAACCTCAAATATACTCTTCGGTGATGGCCAATTCTTAATCACCTCCACTTTATCTAGATCCATTTTCAACTTGCTTGCAGAAATAACAAAACCCAAATAAATGATCTTTGTCTTCATGAATGAGGATTTCTTCATGTTTATCAACAACTTCTCTTGCTGTAGCCTCTTCATCACTATAGCCAAATGTTTCAGATGTTCTGCCTCTATTTTAATGAAAATCAGTATGTCATCAAGATACACAATGACAAATTTTTCGATGAAATCCTTCAGGACTTCATTCATCAATCTCATGAAAGTGCTCGGCGCATTGGTTAAGACAAATGGCATAACAAGCCATTCATACAACCCTTCATTGGTCTTGAATGTTGTCTTCCATTTGTCACCTTCTCTCATACTAATTTGATGATAACCACTCTTCAAATCGATCTTAGAAAAAAAAATTGCTCCACTCAAGCAATCCATCAAATCATCCATTCTTGGCAATGGAAATCTATACCTGATGGTTATCTTGTTAATGGCTCTTGAGTCTATACACATCCTACAACCTCCATCTTTATTTGGACTAAGTACTGTCGGAACAACACATGGAATCAAGATTTCTCTTACCAATCCTTTGTCCATTAAATCCTAGACTTGTCTCTTGACCTCTTCATTCTCCTGCAGCGTCAATCTATACGCTTCTTTGTTTGGTAAACTAGCTCCAGGTATGAGATCAATATGATGACTTATACTTCTAATAGGTGGCAACGAACGAGGTAGTTTGTCCACTACTATATCATCAAATTCCTCCAGTAACTTTTGGATTTCCTCTGGTAGATCATCCACTCTTGTGCTGGTCAAAAAAATTTTAGGTTTCCTGACCACAATGAATTGTGGATCTTCCTTCTTCTTAACCTCCTTAAGAAGTTCCTTCCCACTCATGAGAAGTACAGTGTTGCTTACTTCAGGTTTCACCTCTTTGTCCTTAATTGGCAACAACATGTGAGTTCTCCCATTCTTCTCTAGGGTGTATGTGTTCTTCCTCCCATCATGAACCACATTCCTGTCATATTGCCATGGTCTACCTAGAAATAGACGACAAACATCCATGGGAATGACATCACACAATATCTTATTGTTATATCCTCCTATTTTAAATTCAACTAAACATTGTTTAGTGACATTTACCTGATGTCCTTTTTGTAGCCATGAAACTATGTATGGACTTGGGTGTTCAATAGTCTCCAGCTCCATCTTTTCTACCATGTCTGTAGAAACAAGATTGTATGTGCTACAACTGTCCACGATGACTTTGCATACCCTATCTTTGGTCTTGCAAGCAGTCCGAAAAAGACTGTTCCTTTGCACTGGATTCTCCGCCTCTTTTTCTGGTGTTAAGAGAACCTTCCTCATCACCAGTGATCTTCCACCTTCAGCATCCTCTACCTCAACATTCTGCCTCTGTGCTTCGGCAATGTGAGTCTCACCTCCTTCTTTCTTCTTATCTAGACATTCATAAGATTTGTGTCCATTCTTTCCACATGTGAAGCATTTTATCACTCCACCTTTGCCTCTTCTTCTTCCTCTAGTGCAAGGAAAAGTGTTTTTATCAGCATACTGTCCCCTTTGTTCAACATACTACCCTCTCTGTGAGCTTCCACCTCTCTCAGGTTGAGGTTGAGGTTTCTTCCACTCTTCCTTAGGCTTCAGACTCCTATCCTGGACAACTGGTTTGCCTCTGGGATGACTTCTGCCTTGGCCTCTTTGACTTTTCTTCTGGCTCAGCTTCTCTTAAGCCTTTAGAGCCATCTGATAAGCATCTTCGACGGTCCGAATGATCATCATGCTCATCTCATCCTGAATTTCATATCTCATACCATTCATATACCTAGCAACCTTTTCATCATCACTTTCGCGATGACATGCTCTGATGTTTAGCTTATAGAACTCTTCAGTGTACTCCTTCACTGACATCAGCTTCCATCTCAAATTTTGCATCCTTCGAAATAGAGTAATTTGATAATCCTTGGGTATGAATTTTGCCTTCATCTTTGTGATCATTCTATCCTAACTCTTAATTTTCTGCTTGCCTTTGCAGCGTCTATCAACTTGTAGTTCATCCCACCATAATGCTGCATGTCCTTTCAATCTTGTAACAACATGTTTTACCTTATTGTCTTCCTCGACATCTTCATAGTCAAAATACGTGTCCAAAGCTCTAATCTAGTCTAGAAGTTCTTCAACATCCAGGTTTCCCTCATATACTGGAATGTCCATTTTTTCCCTAAAACTCATTCTTGCAACAACCCTAATCAAGCATTCATTTGCTGCATCTTTTGCTGCAACTTATTCTCCTTCATGTCTAGCTTCATCTTCACTTTCAGATTCACTGACATATCCAACACCATCTGTGAACCTCTGCTTTATTTCCATGTCCACGAGTCTGGTGCGTATGTTACACATCTCTCTTTCCATGGCTAGATTTGGCACTTGCCTACCCCTCTCTCTTGGCATTTCCCTCTCCTCTGGTGGATCGAGTGTTTTCCTGTCTCTTCTTCTCGGCGGCATGGTGAATCTTTCTTTTCCCTGCTACAGAAAGCAAAGAAATCTTTCTGCGCTCTGATACCACTTGATGCCTAGTACCCCAACCCTCTATCGGCCCTGAGGTTAAGGTCCACTACAAGATCGTTCTAATTCCTACCCTTGAGTCAGATTGACTCTTCGATTCCTCTTCGATGAATCCCATGCACGTAAAATGGTGCTTCTCCACAGGTCCTTATGAATTGAGCCCACGTGATCAAACATGAAGCATCAATTCCAATCTCCTCCTGACCAAACAATGTGGTCGTATTTCTCACGATATCGAAACTTCGGAGTTGTGACTTCGTGACTTCTCCTTCCAAGTCTCTCAACTCTTTTCCTTCCTAAACCCGAACTTCCGATGTGCCGAAACGCTTGTCGCGTCCTCTCCCACGACAGTATCACGTTTCGCAATTTCGGGAATCTCAGAACCGAATCCCGAATTCTTATCCTCCGAAATGCCGAAATGCCGAGTTCCGACACGCTTCACCAATAGCTGGTCCCACACAAATATTTTTGTCCCTTCGAGACTTCGCACTTCGCAATTTCACAAAGCTCGCTACAAGGCTTTTGGTTCTCCAACCCATGAAACCATGAAATGGTCAACAAAGGTTTGACCTTCATGTCGACAAGTACGCCACCTGTCCACTCTCCACAGTCTAAAGTATTTGACACAGATTCTTTTGCCCCTTCGACTCTCAAATTCCAAAATAAGAGTTCACGAGAGATCTAACGGCCCCATCTCTCCTGTGATTTACACTTTAGAAAACACTTGCCATAACTCTCCTTACTCCTCTGAAAGATCTGATGGCTCTCAGGACTTCGCAAATTCTCCATGGAGAATTTCGACCATCTGTTTCTGCTTGACAACTCCCATGAATTTAGCAAGCTATTCCTTCGCTGGAACTTATCTGCCTGCAAAGTAACTTTGCAGTGCCTCCCTTTGAATGTTTCAAGGTACTAACCCCCCTGAGCTTTCTCCACAACTCGAGTCTTCAAGAAGACTCCTACACGCACTCCTTGTGGCAACCCTTCAATACTTCCAAGTATTGAATTCTTTGACTTTGCGCACTCTCTTTGCAACAGTAGCCCTTCAATTCTTTCCTTGGTTGATAAGTTCTAAACTTACAACTAGCCTTTACACACCTTGCACGGCTGTTGTGCTCAACTTGCACTTCTACTGGAATGAGAATAACGTTGTCTCTCCTGAGCCTTCAAAGATGAAACTTTGAACCCTTGTCAACGCACTCCTTGCAGACTGTTAGTAAGATTTTTGGTATCGAGATTTTAAAGGGAAAGACGGCCGAGATATTTCGAGTCTCGAAAAACCGATGGGATCCTAGCCGTTAATTTTGGCAGGATGCGTGTCAGACATCAGAAGGGGAATCGGGATTTCAGTCCATCGGAGGATCGGAGTTTCTAAAGATAGAAAACCCTTACCTGAGTTAATCGCGATGC
>ML796739.1:206354-218130 GCA_009831015.1 Picea engelmannii
ACACACACACACACACACACACACACACACACACACACACACACACACACACACACACACACACACACACACACACACACACACACACACACACACACACACACACACACACACACACACACACACACACACACATATATATAACTTATCTCGATGCGCACTTGCAGGTAATCCTCGTGCACTTAATCAAGTGTGTGTAACACTGTGAAATGTGTGCACCCTTCCTTGTATGTGAAACCACACACACTTACCGAGGTGCACCCATCATTATGAAATATGTGCACCCTTTCTTTGATAACAATCCTCGCTCATTGTTTAGGTGTGCGCAAAACCAAAATTTGGTACTAACGAATCACCAACCTATATGTACATTTACATTTACAATTGGTACCAATGGCTCACCATCCTATATGTACAATTACAAAGGGGTTTAGATTAGGGACATTACATTCCCCTCCCCCTTATCTATTCACTATCCTCAGTGCATTATATACACATGTACATACAAAATTTCAAAAATCTTCAAAAAGATGTGGATACTCTACCTACATAACATCCTCACACTCCCAAGTTGCATCCTTAGGATTGTACCAATTCCATTGGACCTTTACTGGCTCCATGGCTCGATTCTGGAGCTATTTGATTTTATGATCCAATATGTAAACTGGTAGCACTCAAAAATCGCCTTATGGATCCACCTGAATCACATTCCAATCAATAATATGATTAGCATCGCGTATGTACTTTTTAAGAAATGATACATTGAAAACATTATGAATACACAAGGATGCAAGAAATGCAATCATATATGTGACATGACCAATCCTCTCTAGGATTTTAAATGGTCCACAGTAGCATGCTACCAATTTAGAACAATCTCCCAACTTCACTGAACTACATCTGTATTTTACTTTCAAGAACACATAGTCACCCACTTTAAACTCTCTATTGGTTCTACCTTTATCTGTGCAAATTTTCTTCGTATATTGGGAAACCTTTAAATTCTACCTTATCTTTACCATCTGATCCTCTATTTCCTGGAGTAGATCTAGCCCAACCCCAGTGCAATCTTCTGGATTGTCCTAACTCACTAGTCTATTGCACTTTCTACCTTAAAGTGCCTCAAATTGGCTCATCTTTAAAGATGCTTGATACCCATTGTTGTAAGAAAAATATACCAAGTGAAGGTATTCTTCCCGTTTTGATGGCTTATCCATCACATACATCCTGATCATATCTTCTATCATGAAATTTACCCTCTCTATTTGTCCATTTGTCTCAAGGTGATATGTTTTGCTAAAGTTCAGATTTGTCCCAAATCCTTTGAATATCCCTTTCCAAAATTTTGATGTGAAATTGGAAACTTTGTCATGCACAATTTTCTTAGGCACACCATGCAACCTAGCAATTTCCCACATGTATATTTCAACAATATTGGCTACCTTGTGCACTGTGTTCCCTGGAATAAAATGGGAGGCTTTAGTAAGCTTGTCCACCAAACAATCCTAGGTAGCTTAGTAATGAAATCCATGGTCACAACTTCCCACTTCCACTCATGAATGGGCAAAGGATGTAGAAAACTAGTTGTATGTCTATTCTCAACCTTGACTTTTTGACATTCAAGGCATCTAGCAATAACATTTTCAACCTCCCTTTTTTTGCCTAGCCAATAGTATTGTTTTTTTACTGTGACAATTGTCTTATGGTATCCTGGGTGTCCTACACAAGGAATCTTATGCATCTATGATAATAAAATATCTTTCAACTCTTGAAATTTGGCACATAGACTTCTTGGTTATACATGAGGATTCCAACCTATTTTAGCTCTTAACCTTTAAATTTTCACTATGACATACCTTGCTATAAATTCACCTTTATATCCACATAACACTGATTTGATTTGGGAACTTCTAAAAATTTGTCACACAAATCTGGTTTGTACATGCTAATGGTTGTAACTTGCATCTCATGCACCCTCCTATTGAGTCTGTCAGCCATATTGTTCTCTTTTCCTCTAATATTCTTTATGTCAAAGTCATACTCACCTAGGAATTCTAACCATATGCTTTGTCTAGTATTTAAACTTGGTTGTCCAAACATATACTTCAGAACACTATGGTTTGTTCTCTATCCATGATATAATGTCACCACATATTTAAAGCATGCAGTATGTCTTTCAATTCTAAGTCATGAGTAGCATAGATCCTTTCATGCTCTTTTAATTTTCTTGATTCGTAGCATATCACATGCCCATTCTGACTAAGGACTTGTTAAGTATCTAAATAGATTTGAAAATATACTTCAAAATAACTAAGAATCTCAACAAGAATAATCCAAACCATTCACCAAATACTGAGCACAAGAAATAGAGAAAACCCTTGAGGTAGGGTAACACCATATATTAATCCTTATGGAAGGATAAAACTCCTCAAGAAATAATTTCTTGTACAATAACAATACACTTCACTATGCTTCAATACATTGCTTACACTTCTTTATATAACACTCTCTATCTCATAGTAACCTTCTAGAAAGCCTTCTAGAAAGCCTTCTTACATTTATTATATTTAACTACCATAGTGAGAATTATTTGATATAGTGGACCCAGTCCACCTTACATTGAATGAATTCCACTAATAATACATAACCACCTTCCCATTGGGTACCTCCCTAGCTACCCCATATTACCTCCCTAGGTATACTACATTCCATCCCCCTTTACATGTTTCATCCTTGAAACAAGAGAAGAAACCATAAAATATGAATTACTAAGAAATGTAGCCAACTGGTACCAAGTACGACCATCCATCCATCCTAATGGAAGATGAACATGATGCCCAATTGTTTCCTTTCCACCCTGATCTTGACCTGCATCCTGCTAGTGTTTTCATGTGATTGGTTCTCTAGCCCGATGTCTTCATGTGGTGTTGGTATGCCTCCATGCACCTCTAGATTGGTTTCCTTTCTGGTTCCCTACTAATGCATAAGTTTTTTGATGCTCACGCCCTTTTTTTGATGATTGGTTTTTCTCTATATGATGTGGATGACGATATACAACAACTGTAGGAATCAATGTTTTTTTCTTCAAATCTGCAACACATTGTGGATTTGAGTCAATGACCTTCTTAACTTCTTTATTGAGTTATTCATGTGTCTTTGCTTTATCTCCTTCTATAGAATCTTCCTCTAATTCAATTTCAGACTCTATAGTAACTTTTTTTCTTTCCACTGTGGGCCCTTTTGTCTTACTAAGAGACACATCCTGCAATGTGATTTTCTTTTTCTGTACCAAAGTTTCAAAAACTTCTTTTCTACATTAATATTAGTTGTACCAATTGTGTCCATCCAAGGGTATCCCAAAACAATATCCACCTCATCCATATCTATAGCATAAAAATATGAATGTAACATATATTTATCCATATTGAGCTTCAAATCTTTAAAAATTTGAACATTTTCACCCGCAACTTGTGTGCCTTGAATATGCTTTGCAAGAACTTGCAGTCTATTAACCAACTGAATATTGATAAAATTATCCATACAACTAGGGTTAATAAAAACAATAACCTTCTCTTTATGAATACAACCATGAACATGTAATATAGAGTTTCCACATGAAAATACCCCTTGGTTCTCTTCGTATCCCTTTTTCCAACATGAGACCACCTATCTAAAAATAAATTTTCAAATTCTTCATTGGAAAGTTCCATTATTTCAATATACTTAGGCGATTTCCACCAAATCAATGCATCACCTTCTAAAGATAAACTTACCAAAGATTTCCAATGCTCTTGCCTTGATGACTTCATATATTTTATGAATTCTTCAATAATAGGACCATCATCATTTAAAAACTATCATGATTTCCATAACCCTGAAATAAAACTAGGTCTTATAAAAAATAACTTACTTTGCAAAATTGCGTCTTTTTCTGGAAAAACCCTAAAAAATTGTCGAATTTAAAATGTTGATAACTTCACTACCGGGACTCCATTTTGGTTGATTTTTGTTTTTGAAATTGGGTAAATTTTCGATAGGAATCTAAATATAGAATTATTTTCTACAATTTATTAGCAAAATTTTTTAGATCTGAGCCTGAAGTGCACTGCCCCCTTTTTTCTTAAAAAACATTCTGCAAAGATAACAAAAAAATTCTTCCCTTCTATGCCAAGGAAATTGATCCAATACCACTTATTAAGTAACTAAATAGATATGCAAATATACTTCATAATAACCAATAATATCAACAAGAATAATCCAAACCATTCACATTGGGCACCTCTCTAGGTATACTACAGGAATGCACGGAGCCCTTCCTTGCATGCGTACGTGCACACAACGAAGTCTTTATTTGAATAAAAAATTCTCAAAATTGGCACACTTGTCAACAAAATATTCAAATTCTAAAAACTACTTACACAATCCAGATTCGATTCAAATCGCACACCTTTCTTTTTCCAGGATGTGATTGGATGTGCAATATTTGAGAAGCCTTGAATAAACCTTCTGTAATAACCTGCAAGTCCCATGAAGGACCTCACCTCTGGGAAATTTCTTGGTGTCATCCATTCCTCAATGGATTTTCTTCTTTCCATATCCACAACCATTCCTTCCTTGGAAATGATATGACCCAAATAATGAATTTCTCATTGGTAAAATGAGCACTTGCTCAACTTTGCATCTAATTGATGCTCCCTCAAAACTCGTAGCACTATCCTCAAGTGTTTCTCATGCTCTTCTTCATATTTTGAGTAAGTAAGTATGTCATCCAGAAATACAATGACAATCTTATCTAATTAATTTATTAAAAATACATTCATCAAACACATGAAGATGTAAATGTGTTGAACCTGCACATAATAGATCTAGCTAGAAAATGCTACACACATTTGCAGAGACAAATTGAGAAAGAAGAAGCAAGTTAGAAAGAATGGAAGAATTCTCATTAACCGTATTCCACACATAAAGAATGAATAATTTACAATAGATATAGGATACATGAGTAAATAATGAGCCATAGTGGTGGTCTATATTGATCTAGGCACACACCAGCAGTTACAAGAGTAAACTGCCACCTAATCTAGTCTCTCAGGCAGCTACGAGAGTGAACTGCCACCTAGCTGAGTTAACTAGTCAACTAGTCTTCAGTTAACTGATTGAAAAAAGAGTAGTGATTTGGTGATGATCCCAATGTTGCATGGTGACAAAACCAATGCAACATCTAAACTCAACTCAACTAGTCAAACTAAAGTGTCAACTGAAAGAGAATATTCTCTAGGTGGAATATTCTCCCCTAAAATATAGAAGACTGGATAATTACTAATTATGACTAATAAACAAGTAATAACCTTAGGAAAAATAAATCCTAGGTGTGTGTGAAGTAACTCCAACACCTCCCCTGAACATCACTATGGTGAAAATAAAGAATGGGTCACAGCTACGAGGCCATGTTAGGTACCCAAATACAAAAGATACATTGAACTAAACGAGGAAAGAGGGAAAACCTCAAGGGAACAAAACCTCCCCTCAAATTACAATGCATAAAATAAAAAATTATAAGGAACAAAAGGTAGTTGCTAAGCAACCATGTCCTTCACTCCAAGAAGACCTCACAACTATGCAAGTTTGTGCTCTTTGAATATTTTGTTGAAGATGTAGATGTCTACATGGATCTGATGAAGTATATGCATCATTGATATTTCCACACATATCCACTTTATCTTCTTGTAATGAATAATATCCAAATAAATTTTGGATGAAATTTTGAAAACCGTGCGGTCATTTCCATAAAAATGCTGAAATTTTGTTGATTTTAAAACGATCATTACTTCACTTTCCGGACTCCGTTTCGGACGATTTGTTTTTTGAAATTGGATATTTTCCCGAGAGGAATTCAAATATCTAATTTTTTTTCGCAATTTTTTCTCAAAAAATATCAGAATGGCATCTGATGTGCCCGACTCTCTTTTTGACTCCTGAGATGCATGGATGGTGCATGCAAAAGTGTTTGCATGTGACTCATGAGATGCATGTCATATATCTTCCACATGAATTTCAGAAAACAAATCTGAAATGGAGTAGACATCATCTTCAATTAATGGAATACTAATTTCTACAAATACTTTTGTAGAAGACTCTTCATAATAAGAGGCGTGATCTTCTAATGGCTTCTCTTCTGGCTCTATCTGTTTGACCTCCTGCATGAAATATTCACAATATTCTTTATTCACAAATAGAACCTCCAATCTGGTCCATAATTCATTTGGAGTTGATCCTTGTGATTCTTCATATACTTGATCGAAAAGTTCGGGAGAAACAGACATGCTGATACTTCCTATGGCCATATCTTGTCTATTGAGAAAGTCATTTTTCTCATCGAATGAATCAGGCTCTACTTCCATTGCCATGGTTATTTGTTATAAGACTTTGCATCATAGAAGAAGCAAAATTTTTGGCTTCCATTCCAAATAGTTGTGAGGCATGAGAAGTATTTTCGGCGAATAATCCATCTTTTTGTTGTCTTCAATCTTTTGTACCTGCAAATTTCTTTTGTGTAGATTTTTCTTAGCAGTCTGTCGGCTCTGATACCACATAAATGTGTTGAACCTGAACATAATAGATCTATCTAGAAAATACTACACACATTTGCAGAGAGAAATTGAGGAAGAAGAAGCAAGATAGAAAGAATGGAAGAATTCTCATTAACCGTATTCCACACATAAAGAGTGAATAATTTACAATAAATATAGGATACATGAGTAAATAATGAGCCATAGTGGTGGTGTAGATTGATCTGGACACACACCAATAGTTACAAGAGTAAACTGTCACCTAGTCTAGTCTCTCAGGCAGTTATGGGAGTGAACTACCACCTAGCTGAGTTAACTAGTCAACTAGTCTTCAGTTAACTGACTGAGCAAAGAGTAGTGAGTTGGTGATGATCCCAATGTTGCATGGTGACAAAACCAATGCAACATCTAAACTCAACTCAACTAGTCAAACTGAAGTGTCAACTAAAAGAGAGTATTCTCCAGGTGGAATATTCTCCCCTAAAATATAAGAGACTGGATAATGACTAATTATGACTAATAAATAAGGAAAAACCTTAGGAAAAATAAATCCTAGGTGTGTGTGAAGTAACTCCAATAGAAGATAGTCAATGCATTTGACAACCTGAAAGGCACCACTATGAACTCATAATGTCTGTACCTCGTTCTGAAGGAAATATTGTTGATGTCTTCTTCTTTCATTCTCACTTGGCGATATCCAGACCTGAGATCAATCTTTGAAAATATCTACACGCCCCTCCATTGATCAAATAAGTCATCTATCCTTGAAAAAGGATTCTTGTTCTTTACTGTTACTTTTCTCAACTGCCTAAAGTCGATACAAAGTCTCAACGTACCATCCTTCTTCTTCACTAACAATATTGGGGTACCCCAATGTGACACACTTGGGCGTATATGCCCCTTATTTAAAAGTTCTTCAAGTTGCATCTGTAATTCCTTCAACTCCGACGTACTCATCCTATAAGGAGTCTTGGATAGAGGTGTTTCTCCCCACATCAATTTTATAGAGAAATCAATATCTCTTTTTGGTGGAAACCCTGATATCTCTTTAAATACATCCTCAAATTATTTCATTACCACATATTCTTCAACATTTGGCACTTTATCCTTAGGTGCCTTCTCCATGAGCGCTGCAAATACTTGAAATCATTTCTTGTAGTGTTTCTTCAATTGTAAGGATGAAACTTCTATGATAGTTACAACTCTTGGAATTCCTTGAATTGTTCTTAATTTTCCTGCTTCATCCAATCAAGTGAATTTCTTATTGTAACAGTCTAGAAAAACATGATGTGGTCCAAACAATCCATACCAATGAGGAAACATACGATCCCAAAGGTATGATATTCAAATAAACATTTGTGTGCAATCCATTCATTTCCATTGGACATGCCTTAAACATCTCATTAATTTTCCTTTTTTCTGTTGTAGCTAACTGCACCAACCAAGGTTTTCCAATCTTGCTTCTCGACAATTGGAATCTTTCCACCATCTTTGGATCTAGATAACTATGAATAGATCCTGAATCAATTAAAAAAATAATGGTTTGGTCATTAATATTACCTTCCACTTCAATCATGTGCGAATGAAACTCATCTTGATTGTTATCAAGGGCTAGGTAAATCCTTGGTACATTTCTACCCATGTCTTCAACTATCGCAACTTGTTGTACACTATGCAAAGTCCTCGATTTTTCATCTCTTTGAGGGAAATATTTGCACATGTGATCTTCTCCACAACCCAAAAATTGAATAGATTGTTTCCTTGGATTTTCCCCCACTATCTTCGTTAGTCTAGGCTCCTTGAGAGTTGTATTTCCTTGCGTAGTATTTATGAAAAATGGTGGCTTAATCCCCTTCTTTCTATGTTCCACCTTGATTTTCATATTGTCTTCCCAATCATTTTGGAAATTCGGTCTCCCCCTTTGTTGATCATAAAGATATTTAGCACGCCTTATGGTTTCCTCCAATTTATTGGGATCATCATATTATATCTTTTCATTGATGAATGAGGGCATCCCACTCAGGTACCTATCAATTTTAACTTTCTCATTCTTGATGAATGTGACATATTTTAACATCTCTAAGAATATTCTTTCATACTCATCTATTATCATACTCCCTGGCTTGAGCTCAGATAAATCCTCCATTTTCTTATCATAGTAATGCTTAAGTATTTCTTTTGAAAATACCTCTTGAACTCCCTCCAAGTGACCTTATTGTTATCACTGAAATTTCGTCTGCAAATGGTTACAGGAATCCAGCATCTCCAAACAGCTATTAAGTTCACCCATGGACCAAAATTACCAAAAAATCATTTCTAAAAGGTCCAAAACTATACAACCAGTTATAAAATCAAGATGTGCTATGACTATACAAGGAGCGCATGCACATGTGCCATCAAGAAATGCAGGAAAAACACACATGCACACGATGCACGACTGTGGACGCTAAAAGCTGCGCACACCTAAGAATGACGCATTTATGATGTTGGTCGGCCTCCCACCCACTTCTGGTTTAGCTTCCAAGTCGATTTGACATCCAAATCTCAGTTGAATCCAACTTGGTGGATGGTCAAAGACCTAAAGGTGTCCTAAACAACCCCTTGTTCACACTAAAAGCTGGTTGCATAATACCTCAAAGTTGTGCTATAAAAAGAGGCCATGGGTGCACAACATCTTCAAGGAATTCATTTGTAAGGTTATGCTGCTGCTATTCTCTTGGGGAATCCTCTTTTCTCATCAAGAGAATACTAGCACCATTCCATTTGAGCTATTCACATCACCCTTTGAGTGGATTAGCTTGGGATTCTTTCACCACTTCTTTCAAGTTTTCAAGTTGTAAGAAGAGTTCAATCTTGGGGGTCCAAGAGCCCTCCCTTGGAGGAAGAAGGGACCCAAAGTCCCCCTTTCTCTTTGGTGTTTTCTTTTCACTAATACAATCCTTTCCATTGGTGACATGAGTCTTGTTTGTTCCTTGTTCTTATGTCCTTATGCACTATAGTTTAATTGTTTTTCTCATTCCTAGTTTAATTCTTAGCTTAGTATTTTATGCTCTATTCTTCTAACCCTTTCCTTTACTGTTGTCTTTCTTAGCTAACCCAACTAAGCTTGTAAGCACCTCTGTTTTGCTCATTCAGGTGACAAAAGAAGCACAACAGATTGGCGACTCCACTGAGGAAAGGTAACCATTTCTTGCCCCATTTGGGTTATTTTGGCTCTTATTTTTGTTTATTTAACCTGCAGGTACCATAATCGGCCCAAGACGAACTACAGGAAGCCAAATTCAAAGCTGAGTTGAAGAAATTTCATTCGAAATTTTCTTCACGACCGTGTGACAGCTGTGCATGGGTTTATCAGCCCACAGTCGTGCATCGTACGCATGTGCACCAAAATAACTATATTACTTAGTGCCTTCTGTGCACCTATGTCCATCAATCTCTTCTAGTTTGCGCATTGGCGCTCAAAGCGCCTCTGTCTAGTCTGGTGATCCAGGGGATCAAATTTTGCTCAAAAATTCAAAGTGTTTGGAATCACTTCAAATCAAACGAGAGTGTAGGCCTCATCGTTATGAACCCAACGCAACTTGTTTGGGTTCAAATGGACATCAGGAGCGAGAGATATTGCATTTTGTTCAAAATGACAAACAGGAAAAAAAGGGGTGCTCACTATACAGTCCGTATAGTTTGTACGGATGCTGACGTGGCAGTCCATACGACACATGGCAGAGCTAAGTGGCAGACAGTTAGCAACTGAGAGTGAATGACATTGCGACACATGGCAGCATTTGGTTGGTTGTATGGTGCCACATGGCCCAATCATGGGCTACCACGTGGCACCTTGTTATTGGTTGTTGTATAAAACTTTATTGGAGTCCACCGGGTTCGACCCCATAACCTCTCCCTACATGTAAAGCCTTTGCATAGTATGCGCTACCAACACGCCCCACTGTACACCTTGTTATATGTATGGTTTTAAATACATTTGAATTTGAGTTTGTTATATGTTGGCGCGGGGGTCCGGGCTGGGGCTTAGCCCCAGCCCTCGGTCACATATTTGTTTCCATATGACCACTGTATATCGTGACGCATGCACATGGGTATGCGTTTGGTTTGATTTAAAATTCGGTTCAAACGGTTATGTAAATTCTTGGCCCTTACTTTTAAACGCGTGGTCACATGGGTCATATGACCTTGCCCTTGATGGTTAGGGGCTAGGTGCACTCGTAACCGTCCTACAGTTTGCACGGTTCGCGCGGTTGCATCCGTTGCTAAGTTTTTACGCTTAAATATGTGTGTGGGCTAGGTTGAGCCAACAAGGGTGCATTTTGTAGATGTAGAGACAACATGTTTGAAGGGGGGACTTCCAGGAAGCCTATCTTCTTCAATTTTTGGCCAAACGAGGTGCCGAAAAAGCCCAGCTAGGGGTTTTTGGACGTTCTGAAGCCATTGGAGCAGTCTATTTGGCATTTTGAGCATTGTAAAGGACATTTTTTTATCACTTCGAGAAAATAATACAAATGATCCATTGGAAGCTGGACCAGGAAATGTAGCCCAAGAGAGGGGTGAACTCCTTTATCATTTGTTGTGTTATGTGTTTTCTCTTCACTGTTTTTGTTGGGTGAACTCCTTTATCATTTGTTGTGTTATGTGTTTTCTATTCACTATTTTTGTTGTTGTTTATATGCATCTTGAATGAGTAAATCCTATTAGAGTTTTGTTGCAAAGTTGATCCATTTGCATTTTAACACATAAAATTTAACTTGCAAATATTTTCAAGAATACAAGTCTTCTTCATTTTTAGATGAAGTTGGTATCANAGCATAGGTTTTTGAAGACTTGATTATTTGCAAGTGTTTTGTTTTCTGATGCTCACAAGGTTGAAACTCACAAGAGGAGAAGGTCAACTTGTAGAGCCAAGTTCTCATCCTTCAAGGAGGAAGCATATATCATCACCACAAGTTTCAAGGAGGCATTCACCAAGTATGGCTCATGAAGAGAGTCATGAACATGTTCCTGTAGAAGATGAAGATCTTAGAAAGGTTGTCATGTAAATGAGAGAGATGATGGAAATCTTGATGGAAAGGAATACAAGGTTGCAAGGTGAAGGCTCCAACCCTTCAAAGCACAAGGGAGACAGTGGTGATAAAACTCCAAATGGAAATGAAGGGAATGTTGCTTCTCCACCACCCTCTCCTCCATCTTCTTCTTCT
>ML796739.1:221723-243989 GCA_009831015.1 Picea engelmannii
CAGTTGTTAATGTTGAGAATTTGAAATTGTATGAGCCTCCTTTGATTGATGATCAAGGAGAGCATGTTCAGAATCCTTCTATAGATGATTTTTCCCTAGAATATCTTACAAAATTGCATGAAGACACCATCCTTGATAGGAGAATGCGAACTTCAAAACGAGGAAATGTGGAGTATCTTCGAGTTGGTATTAAAGGTACAAATCCAAGAAAATCCAAGTGGATTGAGGTTGGAAAGGTGAGGGAGCTATACCCTCATCTTCAGATAGACTGAAAATAGTCTTTTGGAGGTCCAAAAGCTTTCCAATGGGGAGGTGTGATCCAAGGGATCAAATTTTGCTCAAAAATTCAAATGTTCAGAATCGCTTCAAATCAAACAAGAGCATAGGCCTTGTTATTACAAACCCAACACAACTCGTTTGGGTTCAAACAGACATTGGGAGCGAGAGATATCGTGTTCTTTTCAAAATGACAAACAGGAAAAAAAAGGGGTGTTGACTGTACAATCCGTACAGTCCGTATGACATGTGGCAGAGCTAAGTGGTAGACAGTTGGCAGCTGAGAGTGAATGACATTGTGACATGTGGCAGTATTTGGTTGGTTGTATGGTGCCATGTGGCCCAGTCATGGGATGCCACATGGCACCTTGTTATTGGTTGTTGTATAAAACTTTATTGGAGCCCACCGGGTTCAACCTCGTGACCTCTCCCCACATGTAAAGCCTTTGCATAGTATGCGCTACCAACGTGCCCCACTGTACGCCTTATTATATGTATGGTTTTAAATACATTTGAATTTGAGTTTGTTATATGTTGGCGCGGGGGTCCGGGTTGGGGCTTAGCCCCAGCCCCCAGTCACATATTTGTTGCCATATGACCACTGTATATCGTGACGTGCGCGTGCGGGTATGAGTTTGGTTTGATTTAAAATTCGGTTCAAATGGTTATGTAAATTCTTGGCCCTTACTTTTAAACGCATGGTCACATGGGTCATATGACCTTGCCCTTGATGGTTAGGGGCTAGGTGCACCCGTAATCGTCCTACAGTTTGCATGGTTCACGCGGTTGCATTCGGTGCTAAGTTTTTACACTTAAATATGCATGTGGCCTAGGTTGAGCCAACAAGGGTGAGTTTTTTAGATGCAGAGACAACAAGTTTGAAGGGGGGACTTCCAGGAAGCCTATCTTCTTCAATTTTTGGCCAAACAAGGTGTTGAAAAAGCCCAGCTAGGGGTTTTTGGACGTTCTGAAGCCATTGGAGCAGTCTATTTGGCATTTTGAGTATTTTAAAGCACATTTTTGAGCACTTTGAGCAAATAATACAAATGATCCATTGGAAGCTAGACCAGGAGATGTAGCCCAAGAGAGGGGTGAACTCCTTTATCATTTGTTGTGTTATGTGTTTTCTGTTCACTGTTTTTGCCGTTGTTTATATGCATCTTGAATGTGTAAATCCTATTAAAGTTGTGTTTCAAAGTTGATCCATTTTCATTTTAACACATAAAATTTAACTTGCAAATATTTTCAAGAATACAAGTCTTCTTCATTTTTAGATCATCTGGGACCCGTGCACATGTGCAGAAAAATACACATTGTAATTTTTTTATGATCCGTGGAGGGCCCATAGACTTCTAAAAGTTGATTCCATGCATGTTGTAATTTTCACTACACTTACATTCCCTCTCCATAATATTGGATTAGCCAAAACACATAGGCACTTAGGGGTAAAATCATAACTTTTCCTCATTTTTGTCGTTTTGCCACATGGTTGGCTTGCTTTGACTGAAGTTAAGTTGGAATCATTTTACATCACATATAAAAATTTCATTGGGACCAAAAATTGGATAAAAATCGTTGAGTATGCTCTTCTCTTGTGCTTCAAAGTGACCTTCAGAATCAGAAAGAGGTTGTGGGACAATTTTGTCTCCCTTAAATAGACAAAATATTTAGGAGAGGAAAAGAACCCCCTCGGGACTCCTCTTAGTTTATTTTTCAAACACATCTTAAGATTGTAAGGGCCCATACATGCCCACATGCTACAAAGATAGGATAGTGTTGAAATTTGCTTTCTTAGATTAAATCACTAGGGAAGTTTAAAAGTTTTGTAACGGGCCCATACATGCGCACATATTGACAATCTAGGATAGTTTCAAAGCTTTCTTAGATTAAATCACATTTAGGGAGTTAAAGGAACAGTAAAGGACCCACATGTCCACATGCTAGTTTCCTATGGATTTTAAAATTCTGCAAGGTTGTACCAACGACATTTAGTTAATTAGGTAATCAAAGACTTGTAAGGACCAAGTGAAGTCCACATGCAGCAAGGTGACACCTAATTTATTAAAACTTGGCACACTTTCACTTTTCACACACAAGATCACCAATCACTCACATAGTTTTATCTAGAAGTTGTGGAGGTCAAAGTAAGTTTCCTCCAATGGGATTCTGAAACACCCCACCCCTTTTCTTGACAAAACTATCCACTCCCATTTAATTTCAACGAGGTTGGTTCACACCCCAGTCTCTCACACAAACACATCTAAAATTTTCTATAAAACTCACTAAGTTTTCCTCCACAAGAGGTGCCAAAAGAATTTTTTAGTCTAGGTAGGATCTTGGGGATAGGCATCCAAATAACTCCCCGTTATTTGGTTCTAACATTTTCAAAACAATATAAGTTGTCAAATAGGGAAATTTAAATCCTCCAAGTCAAGTGTTCCTAACACCTTAAGGCAAGGAGATACCCGTGAAGGGTTGAAGGCCAAGGTCCAGTTGTTTTATGTGTCCCCCCTTGAGGCACCCACCTCTTGGACAGGATCTAGCCTGTGATCCATTTGTTAGGCCGAAAATCTAAATGTCGCACTTTGACCGAGGTACCTAGTGACCAAATTTTAGGACATCTACCCAGGTGGCAATTGTGGGCTGCAATTGCACCTTGATTAGATTTTGTGTGGCTATTGGGAAATATTGCCAGTTCTTTCAAGATATGCCCCCTCTACCCCTCATTATAACTGAATTTCTTCATCCTTCACTAGTTTCTCTTCCAGTGGCTTCAGACACCACTGTTGAGTGCTATTGGAAGGTCCAGTGCTATTTGAGAAGAAGGACATTATGTATTTTAGGACACGAGCATTTGTTTTCTTTGTTCTCCCACATGGAAAAAATTCACCTATCCACATGTATATACTTCTTTATCAAAACACTTTATGTATGATGCCCTTCTGATTACATATGATTTGGAAATATATTGTGAAGGTTCCCGAAATTGAAGCAAATACTTTGTTTACTTATTTCTCTCACCACCATTCACACACATTCACTTAGCTAGTTGGACATCATAGGGGACCCACAAAACCCCCATCATTCCAGACGCTTGCTAAATCTCCCTCCTATTCTAGGAAGAGTTACTAGTCTTTCCAACTCATCGAATCCCCATTCTCACACCCCTGTGAGTACCATTGTCTTAGGATCAGCATTGCTTGGTTCCACCTTACTTGGGTCCACTTCCCAAGGTCAACCATCCACTCGCTCTCCTTTACACGGACGCGGGAGGCCAACTTCTTCTCAAGGAGGAAGTACAAACCCACCTAGCCCCCTCCAAGGGTCAGGTACTCAGACCACTCACACTATGGCTGTAATTAATCCTCCAGTACCACCCCATATGCCATATTTGGCTTCCCTCAATATCCCTGATCTGACTAAACTCACTAATGATCCTATATTGCACAACCCCACATGGCCTGCAATGCCTACCAAACTCCCTTTAGGCATCCCCAAATTTAAAGGAAAAGCAGGAGACGATCCCACCAACCATATCATGACCTTTTACCTATGGTGTTGTTCAAACAACATCATGCATGATTCCATATGATTGAGGTTATTTCAATGTACTCTCACTGGCCCATTAGCCAAATGGTATGTAGAAGAAAAATCTAGGTCCCACGTGACTTTTGAATCCTTGGCCAAAGAATTTTTTACCTTCTTTCAACTACCTGTTCATCACGACAATGGCCTTGAACTACTCTCAGACTTCAAACAAACCACCTCCACACATATTTCTGACCACATCCATGAATGGCATCGGCAACGTAACCTCTACAAAGCTAACGCTACCCCCTAGCAATGTCTCAATTGGTTCCTCAAATCACTTGTTTCCCTCATTGCCAAAGATGTGGCCGCCACCTTCCCCCAGTCCGAGGAAGAGGCCATTAGCAAGACCCAACAGTTCGAACTCATTTACGCCCAGTCCGGCTACCTATACACGGTACTCTCGGATGCCCCAAGACCCATGCCATTCGGCCAAGACAAACCTAGGATGTCTCACTCAGCAGATGGATTGATTGGTAACACTACACACCACAATCCACAGCCTCAACAACCACCCATGTATGGCACACCCCAATATCCATCGGCATATGGAGGAATCCCTTATTATCCTCCTCCTCCTTATCAATAGTCATACCCTGTTTCCCTGCCTCCACCCATCAGTGGACCCCCACCAGCACCCATAATATGCCCACCTATTCAACCAAACACTGGTACTCCCTCTACCTTAGCCTATACCCTAAGCACTAGAAAAAGTGCCACACCTTCCTATGTACCTTATGGATCGTTGCCACAACACAATTTTTACTTCCCATTTCTTGGCCCCCCACATCCCATGGCTCCACCACAAGGACATCCAAACACTGGGGTTAATTTTTTTCAACCCTCTCCCATTCAGCAATATCAAAATTTTGAACAAATGAATACGGAAAATCCATCCCATCAATCAAACAATTCCAGAAAGAAAGGAAAAAACTGGAACAATAATAATCCCAGACCAGGAGGAAACCAGAACCAACCCCAGTAGAACCAACCTGTTGGGGGCAACCAAAACACAGGGAACCAAAACCCTCAAGGGAGCAATAATAAATGCCAAGGGAAAAATAACAACAATCTTCAGACCAATTTCCCTTGTGCCCTTTGTGGTGAGTTTGGTCACTATACTCACCATTGCCCCCAAATCACCAACTTTAAATGCATGAAAGAATCTGTAAGTGGACCATGTCCTACGGCACCGCCTGCCCCCCAACAGGCCTCACAACAATATGTGCAGCAACCACCCCTAGCCGTGCTGCAAAACCCCATCCCGCACCAGGGGGTAATGAACACCCAACAAGACATGCAGACTACCCTACCACAAATAAGACAATATCCTAATCCAGTAAATCCTACCGATCGTACTATCCTCCTCACTAGTGAGGAAGAAGTTCTTCTACAAACATGTAGTCGTCAACACAACGCAACTCCTGAGTCATCTCCCACCACCTCGGATGCACTGCCATTCGTAACTAGGCCCCCTTTGATGATTCCTCACCCTAACAATGACCCACCCCTTCGTATTCCTTGCATCCCCTTATGCAGGAATGTCCACAACCCTCAAGCTAGGGCAGCTCATAATTACAGTTTGGTCGATGATTTGGCACAATCTCCTCTTGCTATGTTAGTCTTAGAAGTCCTTCAAACTTGTCCTACTCAATGAAATTCGTTAGTTTCCACTCTCAGGGAATTCGACCCTGTGGATATCTGACTCATTACATTTGATATCGATAGCAGAGAACCTCGCCTCCCTGCTCTCATCGCTTTTCAAATCCCCGTTAAAATTCGGAACATTATAGTTCACCACTGCATCATTGATGAGGGTGCATCCAAATGCATTATGTCAAAATCTGTATGGAAAAAACTCGGTTCCCCCGAACTTATACCATCTGCCATTACCTTGAGATCCTATGATGGAAGACCCTCATCCCATGAGGGACTCTTCCAAAATGTCCCCATCAAGCTCGGGGGAAAAACCATTCCGATTGACATTGAGGTTATCGATGCCCCTCTCGACTACAATATCTTGTTTGGTCATAGCTACATGTATGCTATGAAGGCCATCACCTCTTCTGTGTTTCGAACCATGATGTTTCCCCATAACAGAAAAATAATTACCATCGATCAAGTATCACATTATGAGCCCAACCCCTGATCCAACATCGATAACATCCTCCCTTTCATACACACTAATCCCGATGCCTATCCACTCATTGTGATGGGCCCCAGAATCTTCAAGGACCCATCCTTGCTAGGGACATTGTTATCGGACTAATCAGTAGGTGCGGACACTAACAGATCTCCCTATATCCACCTAGATCTAGAACAAAATAGGACAAGACATGACTCTTTCCCTAAGTTTTGACCATTGAATTAGCTAGTAGGAAGGAACAAGTAACATACCTTTGTATCTCTTCCTAGGGTCTCTATTTCTCCCGCTTCACTCCGGTGCTCTCGTGAAGTCAAGACCAAGACAACACAAACCAACCAAAGTGAATATAGCACAATATATTCAACTGTCAACTTATGTGTATGATCAAGGAATTACACAATAAAGTGAGAATAACTTTATGGGAAAGGGACATGCCACTGTATCATATTAATTGAAAGTAGAAGATTACAACCTGATCGCCTTGATGTCGCAAGCTTCCTTTCGATGGCTCTTGGCTCCAACACACACACTTGCTCAATCCTTGTATGAAGAAGATCAAATCCTCTTGATAGACTTGCTAGAGTCTCCAAGCTCCTGTTCAAGCTAAGTCCTTCACACAATTCTTTCACCAATTCTCCAATAAATCTTTCTTAACCTTTTCCATGAGAATTCCATCAATATATAGGAGAGAATGAGATGGTTACTTGGATAAGAATGATCCCACAATATCAGGGAATCCAGTACAAGGATAACCATTCGAATAGCAACCCATTCTTCTAGAAGATTCCCTTCTAGAATCATCTAGAATTCATCTTTTTCCAAGCTTTAGAGAAGTTTCACACCCTATATCTGTAGCACAATGTGAGAAGTCCGCACCCTAGCTTAAGGTAGCCTGCGAGAATGGGTCATTATCACACCCTGGGATACTAGCAACCTGCGAACTCTCTTCAAAAGTGAGTTTTCTGGGAAGAGATGAATGTAAATTTTCTTACGAGAAAATTCTTATGAGGATCCTGAGTTCACCATCATCAATGCACCATCATGATGACCAAAATCATGGGTAATAGAATGCCCCCCAAAGTATGAGGCCGGAACCAGTGACAGCCGAAAGACTTTGTAAGTTGCATGTGTGTGTCGGAAACTAGGAGCACACCTAATCGGAAACCTGCAAACAACCAAGCATCTGCAGAATATCATATATATCAATTCTGAGGTAGGAATTCCCATACTCAGATCACAGATGGATGACATTGTAGACATAGGTCATGGCCACCAATCATACACTGTGGATCCATGCCATCAAAATATAGCATAGCCACCAAGAATACACTATGGATCTATGCGAGAAAATTCAAATTGAGACGACATAGCCACGAGACATACACAGTGGATCTATGTGTCACAAATTATACATATTCCATCACAACCTAGACAAAGAGATGATATCCAGGGTCTTCAATCTCGTCGCCCAAAAGTACGAATCTAACCATGTGATTACATGTGTTGAAGTTGAACATGGTAGAAACCACTTGATTACTGGTCATTAATGAAACTGTTAACAAGTGCGAGGGAAATCACCATTGATGTTAATGACTCCCAAGGTATTCTAGTACAATCCTTCGAATGTGAATGAATGAGTTGAAGTCGAACATCTGACGGAATCTTTCGATCAGGGGTGAATGATGTAAAACCACTATCGAATGTGAGGAAACCTACCATTGAGGCATGCAAGTTCCAAGGTACCAAAGAATTTCTAAGTCTTGTTTCCGGATAATGAGCTGAAGTCGATGGAACAAAACTCGTCATAGGAGGGCCTTGATGTATCCCCCATCAATGACACGAAATGAGTAACAGATTTTGAAGGTGAAATAGAGTATGATGTAATTTGAACTGGACACAGGGAAGGCCGACACAGAGAGAATGGACAACTGCAGATGGCTGACTCAATAGAGGTTTCAGATGAACTTCTCTTGAACATATGAACGACACGACCAATGATTTGGCAGCATTGACTCAAAGACGACACAGGGAATGAACTTGTAACAAATTGAATGAGAGACAAATGGATTTCCCAAACTGGCTTCAAATGATGAATAGGGGGTGTCATGTTCAAGAGCGACACTTACTGCCAATCAATATGAAGATGAAAACATATCTCTTTCCCAAATTTTCCCCCACCATTTCTAGTGAGTACCTCTTTATTTTTACGCAAGCTTGAGGAGGATAACATATGCTTGTTGATATAAGCTTATCCTTCGGATAAGTCCTTCGGAGTATGTTTAACGAACCCTAAGAAGGAGTGGTTCGGTCCCATTACGGGTCTGTCGATGTTTGTTTAACGAGTCCAAAGATAAAAAACTCGAAGGTTTTTCATGATTATAAAGTTTGGAAAAACACTTAAAAGAGAACTCTCTCAGTTCCTTTTTCATAAAATAGTCTGATGAGACTGAAAAAGAGATAAATTATCGCTCACCAGATGCTTTCTTCAAATACTTTATCGAGCATGAAAATAGCAAGGTCACTCGGCTATCTTTTCATGTTTAGAGAGTCTGAAAAGAGCTTAAAGAGGACTCCAGGGGGGTTCCTTTTTCGTATAACCTTGTTGATCCTGAAAAAGTGATAAAAGTATGCTCGATCGCGTTCTCATGTATTTTCGAGCGTGAGAACGGACAAAGACCAAGCTCGAGGTTTTGTGCAAAAAACCATGAAAAACAATCAAAACATTCGATGAAAAAGAAAAAATATGTCTGCATCCCTGTACATGACCATCGAAGTCGTTATGCCTGCAAAAGTTACACTCAAAAGGGAATTAGGGTTTAGGTTTTAATAAATAAACAATTATTAAAATTAAATAATATGGTAAAAGTCAATATAAAGAAATAAAACTCTTTTTACCATATCATTTTCACTTTTCACTATTTGATCCCAAAAACCCTCTTTTACCCTCGAAATTCAGCGTCAGATTGCGGGAGTTACAAGCATCCATTCAACGAGTCGTCAGCAACAGTGAGGTAGGATCCTTTTCCTCTACTCTTTCATGGTTTTATTTTGCATTTTCATTGGTAAAAAACTCATTTTTGAGTTGGTTTTGTGAGCCTACTTGCACTCATCCATTCTCGCAGGTGGGCTACACGGGACCTGCGAGAATGGGTCATTCTTGTAGGTGAGACCACAGCAGCTTGCGAGGTTCTCGCACTATGCCTAAAAGGCAGCTGTGAGAACCGCAAAGCATAAAAGTTTTTTAAAAATTTGCTCAATGAAAAAGAACCAATTCATGAATAGAGTTACTAATCCTATTCTTGTGCTTCTTATGCAGGTAGTTGACCATAAAAATGGTTCTTGAATGGCGCAAAAGAGAGCACAAAGAAGACAATGCCATTGCTGGAAATCATCCGCCCACTATTGCCACTTTGAGAAACTGTGGTCTTCTGAAGTACTTTCGTATCCCGGGCATGAGGGCCCAAGTCAGGTTATTAGAGTACCTTGTGCATATGTGGGATCCCGATCAGCAGGTATTTCATGTAGGGGTCCACACACTGTCCTTAGATATTGAGGACATTTACTTCTTGACTGGATTGTCATGGCGGGGGTACCACGTGAGACTGACTGGTAGCAGAGGTGGTGGGCTGCCCATGAGTGAGTACTGTCGCTTACACAGTGTTCCCGAGGTAGAGAGGAAGAAAGGGAAAGTGGCTATTTGGGGAGTACGGGATTTGATCCTCTGTACTATCTTGTTCACCATAGCTCGGATGGCTGGGAGCTCCACTCCTCACATGGCACTACAGAGTTACTTCCAGTATACCATAGAGTGTACTGAACCTCAGGTTTTTAACTGGGTAGATGATGTGCTTCGTAGTATGAAAAAGCAGTTGACCAAATGCAGACGAGGCGACTTGAATCAATTCGGGTATGGATCTTTGTTAGTGTCCTTCTTTCTCGAGAGGGTTCCATTACTGAGGCTGCAGGTTGAGTGGAATTTACCAGCTCCCAGGGATCCAAGAATGCTGAGATGGTGTCAGCTCATGGCCCGACATGTAGCTGGACCAATTATCAAGTATGATGATACATTCTTCGACTGGCTGCGACCACATATGTTGATGGTCAACAATTATGCTTATGTCGGGTTGGATTTCTAAGGAGATTTGGACTTAGTCCTGCCAGAGGATGCTCAGTGGGGGGAACTTGGTAAGAAGTACAAGATTTTTTCCTTTTTTAAATGTTTTTGTGAATTTGTATCATATGTAAATGTTTTTTATATGTTCGTTCAAAGACTAAATACAAAATTCGTTTTTGATGACACAGATGTGGGACCTTACTGACCTCCTAGGACTTCTCCTATTCAACGGTGAGGAGAGGTAGTTCCAGTGCCACAATGGGAAGTCGGGGATTATCAAGAAGTGGAACAAAACCTAGAGGGTTTGACAACAGATATTCCAGACATGCCTCTTGGAGAGGTTCCACGATGCGATCAGCACCATACAGTAGGAGTGTCAGAGTCCATGAGTCGACTGCTCCATAGATTTTCCCGAGAAGTAGTGTGTTACCATGAACGTCATCCATGACGTCACTTTGTAGAAGATATGAGCTTCAGATTTTGACATTTTGGTCTTCGGAGAATTTTTTTTTGTAAAAAACTCTTTTGATCGTTATATATAAAGATGACTTCTACCGGTTTATCTTATGTTGTGTGAACATTGATGTGATTGATTTATAAATGATCCAAATGTCTATCTAATACATAGTTAGCCAATGCATCAGTTAATGTATTTAGACATCTAGGAATATGTTGTTATTCAATATAATCAAAATAACGTTCCAAGAGGCGAATTTGCAAATACGCCCGTAACAAAGTAGGACTTCGAATAGTATAGACATTACTTAACTGTAGTACTACAAGCTGCAAATCGAGTTGCACAACCAAATGATGGATTTCAAGTGAGATAGCATCGATCAACAATTTGATAATGGTGCTATACTCTGCAATATTGTTGGTCGCACGGCCGAGACACACACCTCGTAAGGATACAAGTTCGTTTGTAGGGGCATAAATTGCCCATGCAGCGGAAGAAAGGTTATGAGTACTACGGCTAGTGCCATCAACGAAGCCAATATAGGGTAGCGAAGACTCCAACATCTGGAAATCAAACACAATGTCACATAAGGGCAGAGACCAGATAACGACAAAAGAAAGCTATAGTAACACACAAAAAGTATGATACAATAAAAATACAAGTACTCGTGCACAGGCGATTTTATGCATTGTCCTTCTTCAAGTACAACCCATTCCTGGGTTCACTCAAAGGGATACCATCGTAATATACTAACTCATAAGCCTCTTTTTCCAAAACTCATCGAACGATATAAGGACCTCGCCACATGGCTTCGAATTTTCCAGCTCTTAGTATATCTCGATCTTGTTCATAGAGGAGAACAAGATCTCCTTCGGAGAAAACGCGAGGCTTGACATGTTTGTCGTATTGGGCCTTGACATGTTTTTTCTAAGATTCTATGAATAAGGTGGCATCGCGTCGAGTTTTTTCTAATCGCATAAGATACAATAGACGTTCTTCCTCAGCAAAAGTGTTTGGTAGGAGTTCAACAGCTAGTTTTAAAGAGGGTATCTCGCATTCAATTGGGAGAATGGATTCCACACCATAGACTAATCGGAAAGGTGTAAACCCAGTAGCAGACTTGACGGATTTCTGGTAAGCCCACAATGCCAAAACAAACATTGTGTTCCAACTTGTTTTATGAATCCCTATCATTCGTTGGAGCATAGTTACGAGAACTTTGTTAATTGCTTCGACTTGGTCGTTGGCTTGTGGGTAATAGGGCGTTGAGTTTTCATGGCAAAGACCCAACTTTTCAGTAAGTTCGGACATCATGAAGTTCCTAATGTGGCTACGGTGATCAGTGATGATAGCTTGGGGAACACCAAAATGAGCTATGACATGATTAAAAATGAATAATGTTGTGGTCTTTCCAGTGTTGTCAAATGTCAGCATCGCCTCGGCCCATTTCGTAAAGTAATCGACGACTACAATAATGTAACCATGCCCCCTGACTGAGTGAGGGTGACATGTCATGAAATTGATGCCCCATTTCGCAAAGGGACCAACGGAGACCATAGGGTGAAGAGGAGCGGGATGTGACTGTATCTTGTTATTATAGGTCTAGCAAGCATGGCATTTTTGAACGACGATTATGGAGTCGTTAAATAATGAAGGCCAAAAATACCCTACACGTAAGATCTTTTGGGTAGTAGCATACCCATACATATGACCACCATAGGCTCTAGAATGACAGTCATTTAGAGCTCTCTCGGCCTCGTCGAAAGTGAGGCAACGTCGAAAAACAGAGTCAATCCCCTGACGATAAAGAGTATCCTCGAGGATAATATATTGACGAGCTTGGTATCGTATTCGACGTTGCTCAGTACTGGACAGAGTTGGCCGAAAAGTTTGGGTTTGGAGAAATATAATGATATCATCATACCAAATATCATCAGTGCGAATAAGGAAAAGAGATTCATCCGGTAATGAATCAGCTGCTACATTTTCCGTTTGAGAATAGGGAAAGTCGCATATCAACTCAGCAAATACTAAGGACTTCTTGGACTTGGAACATTCGAATTCCAAGTCAAACTCTTGGAGTATCACAATCCATTTGGAGTATTTTCCCCCTAGCAATTGACGTGTGAGAATGTGTTGCATAGGGTTGCAGTTAGAAATCACTGTAGTCTTGCGCGAGAGGATATAGTGTCGGAAGCGTTGGACGGCTTGGACGACAGCCAAGGCCAGTTTTTCGACATGTAAATACTTGATTTTAGTAGGCGTGAGACTTCGACTCAAGTAGTAAATCACATGTTCGTCGTCAGCATCATCCTCTTGGATGAGAACCATACCAATGGTGTAATCCAAGGCAGCAAGGTAGAGGAAATAATCACGACTGTAATCAGGGGGAAAGAGAAGTGGAGCACGCGTTAGGGACAATTTCAAAGATTCAAAAGCATTGTTGGCGATGGTATCCCAGACGAACTCTAAACCATTTTTTAAGAGTCGCGTAAATCCATGAGTGATCTCGGCATAATTGGGGATAAAATGACGAAGAAAGTTTGCTTTCCCCTGCAAAGTTTGCAACTGGCGAAGTGTAGAAGGAGGAGGGATATTAAGGATTGCCTCAACCTTTAAAGGATCCACCCGGATCCCCTGATGTGAAACAATAAAACCTAGGAGGTGTCTGGATTCCACGCAAAAAACGCACTTATGAGGATTCAAACATATACGATAGAACCGATAGTGGACGGAAATGGCTTGGAGGTGGGTTGGGTGATCAACTCGGCACATTGAATGAGCGGGTAAATCATCCAAATATGGTTGAACAATGTGCTTGATATCATAGAAATCATAAGACATAGCGCGTTGAAAAGTTGCACCAACGTTCTTGAGACCAAAAGGAAGTTTCCAATAGGCAAAAGTACCCCAAGGAAAAATAAAAGCAGTCTTATGTTGATCCTCAGGAACAATGTTTATTTGATTATACCCGGAGAAACCATCCATTAGAGATAAGATTTCACTTCCGGCGCAATCGTCGACAATCTGATCGACGAAGGGGGTAGGAAAGTTGTCTTTGGGACAAGCTTTGTTGATATCCCTATAATCAATGCATACACGAATTGTGCCTTGTTTCTTGTCGATCGTGACAAGATTTGAAACCCAGTCTGTGAGAGCCACCGGATAAATAAAGCCGACTTTAAGAAGTTTCTCAACTTCGAGTTTGATAGTAGCCTCTTTACGTGGGTGAAATGGACGAAGGCATTGCCGAACGAGTTTAGCGTCGGGGTATGTCTTTATCTCATGTATCACAATTTCATCGTCGATACCCAGCATTTCTTCGTAGCTCCAGGCGAAGATGTCATGAAACTCTTTGAAAAGGGATGTGTAGGTGACGATTTCGTCAAAAGAACACGCAGCTCAGATATGGACATTTTTGACAATCCCGGGTTTGACGGATATGTCGAGGGGAATAGTGGGTGAGATATTTCTTAAGTTCCCTTCGGAAAACACATCGTGTGTGGGCCCGGGAATGGTGGAGATGACGACAATGGTCGACGGGGTCAAAATCCATTGGTAGTTCTCAATGGTATGCTCCTCCAGAAAGAGGATGGAATGATGATTTCCATCATCCCAAGGGGTGTCCTCCATGACAGACATGATCATCTCGTCTGTGGGAAAAATGACACGGAAAGGATTGGGAGACAACTCACCAAGAGAGGGGGTAGAAGGTGTTGCTGATTGAATGGCCTGATAGGCAGATTCGACCAGACTTAATGGCATTTCGTCACCGTAACGAAGATAATCTCCATGGTCAGGTACTATCCAGGAGTCGTGAGATGTAGGAAGTTCATGAATCGAGGTGGAGATCATGTTGATTGAAGCAACAGATGAGCATGGAACATCGGGCGGTGGAATGGGGAAAGTACCCATTAACGAAGAGTCTTTGATAAGGCCCACACCAACGTTCTCATATCCCGGTGGGGTTTTAGCGATGAACGGTGCGTTGCCAGTACGGGAATCAGAATTAAAGAAGGCTAGTTGGTCAATGGTGATGACCTTTCCTTGATGTGGGAAACGTACCACATGGAAAAGGGTCGACACAACTGTGCACATGGAATCGATCCAGCTGCGGCCAAGTAGAAGATTATAATCAAGGGGAGCGTCAAAGACTTCCACTTCAACTTGGACCGTTTTGCCTTCTAATGTTATGGGAAACGAAGGAAGGACACCATAGGGCTTAAAACCGAAGCCATTGAAGGCTTTGAGAGTGTTCTGGGATTCGTTCAAAGGGGGAGAGCCAATGGCTTTCCAACAAGTAAGAGACATGACACACGTCGAGGCACCCTCGTCGATAATGGTTTGATGAATGTTTTTGTCAGAGACAATCACTTGGATCTGGAATGCGAGTTGAGGGGGTAACCTTGGAATGTGATCTTCCAAGTCAAAGATTATTAAATTCGTATCTGTCGAGTCGATTCCACCAATAGCTTTCAATAGTGCCTTCCGTTGTGCGGGACAACTTTGAAGGATTTTGAGGGCTGACATCGTAGAAGGGGCTTGGGCTAGATCTTCAACAATGTTGTAGTTCTGGGCATCACGAGCATGAGGATTGAAAGCCAATTTTCGAACAACGCCCTTTGGGGGAGGTCGAAGAACTGTGTCGAGGCTCGGTCGTTCGAGATGAAGAGGACCGTTGGTAGGTGGAGTCATGGGAGAGGGTTGTACCAATAAATGAGGTAGATCATCAACCTTCTCTTTAGAGGGAGAATAATCTTTGGCTCGAGTGGTTAGTGCAATGTCATTCTGCTTTGAATCGCCAGTACACATCAATACATAAGACGTAGTAGAAGATGAGGGTTGGTCATGAATGACCAATTGAGCCTGTTGTTGAGACAAGAAGGGTTGGGACAAAACGGCTGGAGCAGGTGGTTTTAGAGCTCCTTGAAGGAACTTAGTGACCTTGACGTGTCATGGACAATCGTTCATGTAGTGATCATCACCACAGATAAGACAAGGGTATCGAGGTTTGTGCTTATCCCGATCATCAACAGGGGTAGTTTTGGTTTTCTCTGCTTGATAAGTATTTTTTCCCTCCTTATTCTTACCCCTTCCCTTTTTGGATTTGTTTTTATCGGCTGGGGTATATTGAACTTCATGTACCTCATAAGTCTTGACGGTGGGAGGGGCAGGAGATAGAGAATTTTGAACATTAGAAGAAGTAGGTTTGGGGTTTATGCTTGAGGTGGAATGTGGTTTGGCTTGGAAAGTGCCAATCACACCATCAGTTGCATGCGAAGCAGCTAGAGTAGTTGAAGTAGTGGAAGTGGAAGGACAAGGTAAGTCAGGTAGTAAATCATAAAGGGTTCCCGTTTGTGAATAAACGAGGTCAAGGTATTGAGCACGACTTATGGACTTCTCTTCCGCGACTACTCCACCCATGGCAATGTCATGATCAATGTCATTCACAAATGACTTTGTGAACCATTCTACCAGTAATTGATCAAGGAGTTCAAGTTTAATGAGATGTCGTCTCCGTCGCCACTCATGAATGTGATCGGATATATGAGTGGCTTTGTTCTGTTTGAAAGAAGTCAAAATCTCGGTCCTCGTGTCATAACGAATTGGTAACTGGTAGTGTGTGAGGAAATACATAGCTAGGGTGTTGAAGTCAGAGAAAAAACCTCGTGGCATTTCTATATACCACTTCACAGCAGAACCTGTGAGGGTTCGTTGAAAAAAACGTAAATGAATAGAGTCATCCATCAACGAGTTGGATGAGCACCATAGGTGAAAAGTCATAACGTGATTTTTCGGGTCTCTCCCGCTTTGTCATCGAATTTAGGAATGTACGATGGTAGCTTGGCTGGTATAGTAGGCCATTGGGGAGAGTGACGAATTGGATCATTTAAAATCCTTGACAAATCTGGAAGATCCAAAGTTGCGATAAAGGGTAACTGTCGATTCACCTGCTGGTACTGGTGGCTTTGGGGAGGAAGCCCCATCGGAAAACCAGTAGGACCATAAGCAGTCTGCACATAATGTGAAGACCCAAGCAGATTCGGTGGTGGTTGGAGAGGATAGTAGCTCATGGGATTGTATCCTGGAATAGGAACGTGAGTTTGAGCCATCGAGCCCCAAATAGGATTGAACGAACCTGGATAGGGTTGGCCCATACTAGGGGGTATTACGGATGCAGCTGGAAACTGCTGCCCCCCAGTCGATTGAGGAGGATGTTGTATCAATTGATTCCAATAATGGGCCAAGGATCAAGGTATGTTTTGTCCAAAAGGTGGGGTCGGTCCTCCTATCAAAGGTGGTGTTCCAATTGGGGGAAGTGTTCCAATTGGGGGTTGAGTTCCAATTGGGACTTGCATTCCAATAGGAATTTACCCGCTAAGAGGGGGTTGAGTCATGCCACCTTGGTGAAATTGTCCACCGATGAGAATCTGGTAATTTGGTGTGAATGATGGAATAGTGCCACTAGGATTAAGACTGCCAGTAGAGGACGAGGAAGGTCCTCCAAAAGGAAATTGAGAAAGTGTCGGAATAAAATCGGGAAGAGAGTGCCCAGAAGAAGAAGGACCACTAGGAGAGCCAGATGGGGTTTGTGTAGGAGTGGGAATGGAAGCATTCAACGCATGGTATCCAGGTGGTAGTGTCAGAGTGACGTTGGGCATTCTCGGTGTGTTGATGGGAGAGATACTGACCGCAGTAAACCCGGTTGGAACACTCGTAGTATCTGTGTGATGGTCCATTTCGATAGGGATAGTAAAGTGATAGGCAGTGGTAATCGATACTATCTCTGGACTAGAGATTGGGGAAATCACAGGTGGGGTGATTTTGGAAATCACAGGCGAACCTGGACCAAACATGTCTCGTCGAAAAACACCTGTAGACCAAAAAAGATCTTGGCCTTCTATGCCGAGAAAGGGTCCAACTGGTGATCCAGAAGATGTAACAACTAAGTCTCCAAAAGAATTTAGTCGCATAAACGGTCACTCAAAATCAGGGTGAAGTCGAAAGTCCTCTCGAGTATTAGTGATTCGAAAATGCTCTAGAGAGTCAGTTCATTCCACTTGTGGCGTGGTGATGACTGGGACTTCACTTTGTCGAGGAGAGCCCTCAGGTGTACTTGTAGGCAAGGGTTGAGAACCTTCCAGATGATCTGGAGATAAACCCTGCATTCTACGTGAACGACGTGGAGGATCTATTGTAACCGAGTGACAAACTTCACAAAGAAAATTTTATAGTCAACTTTGGTAAACAAACAACATGTGCTAGTAAACAAAATCTGGGAAGCAACACCAAGAAAACAAGCCCTTCTAATTCTGAAGCCACTAGTCGGTGATGAAATCCAACGTCACAACAAAGAGATGAGAAGGGGCTAGGCTAGGGTGGAAAATTTATGCTGACGACCTACTTAACGGACTTACACCCTGGTGCAAGATCCCACACATAATCATGAGTATACCCTCCAAGGAGCCCGAGTGAGTTTGGTCAACGTCGATTCCAGGTATCGTGAAGACTTTCCCCTTCACAGTCACCTTGTGTAAGACCCTAGAAATATAGGCCACTAAGTTTACCACCGACAACAATAAAGCCTAGGGGGAGAGTCTACAGTCTGATCCACACACAAGGGAAAGATATCTAGCCTGAAATCAACTCAAAAGGCTTCCACTCATCATTGTGGGTATACCTCCGAGTAATCCCCATAATACATGCAATCTCTACACCAATATAAAAAAAGCAGGGTGAGTAACTCTGCCAATATCAACGTGACCTCGTGTTTGACCCTTGTGTGAGAAGGGCTTCCTAGGACAAGATGTTGCAAATGGAATTTAACACTCCTTAACACAAGATGCTATTGTGTGTTTTATGCTTTGGAGAGTGTATCTCTCTTCCTATTCCAAAGCACTAGCCTAGCTAAATGTTGGTGTAATAGGGCCCTAGAAAAGAGTTACTAGTTAAATTTTACAATTGCGCAGTGTTATTAAGAGCTGTTGTTACTCAAAGGAAGTGGAGATGAAACTGATGTTGTATAAGACTCTGACCCAATGATGCATGGATAAGAATGAAATATAGCAATTTTCTTTCAATGAATCCTATGTATGGGAGGGAAAGAGAATTTTTCCAGATCAACCTTGAACTACAATACAAAATTTCCTTTGAAATGCAAATGCAACAAATCACACATCAATAACAATTCTCTATTGTTTCTTTTTCAACAATTTCAACCATGGATTTTCAATGTTTCGATAACGAAAATGCTTTTGAAAGAAAAATGTTTGTTCACTTTTCAAAAAGGACCTACACCATGATGGTGAGAGTGTGGAAAATGAAAAACCAATGAACAAGCAAATGATAAAAACCGAAACCACTCTTTCAATGGAAGCAAAAATAACAAGCAAACCAAACTAGTCTTGTCAATTGCATGAGAAAAATGATTTTTCAAACAATGAGCCAATGATAAAGAAAAAGAAACTCAACTTTCAACCAATCACTGGTTCTTAACCAACCAATCACACTCAGATTCCAAAATCAGAGAGTATATCATTGCAGAGAAAAGCCAAGAAACGAAAGTAAAAACAAATGACAAGAAGAGCCATTGAAATCCTAAGACTGTTCGTGCACAAAAACGAAGACAAGAAAACATCAACCAAAGGTCCACAAAGGTCTAGTTAGGAATTTATAATGATCTGGGCAATTGATCATGCCAAAGTCTTAAAGCAAAAATTGTGAAAAAATGGGTTCACAGGCTTAGAGTGTTACACAGTGCGAGAACCTCGCACTGAACCTAAAGGCAGGGTGTGAACTCAACATATTCTCGCAGGATACTGTGGAGTGCAGTGCGAGAATGTCTGAAACTAATCAAATTTTTGGAAAAAGACAAAAAATTTGAAGAGGCCTCTAGACCCAGAGGGTCTATCAGGGTATCCTGAAGACTCAGAGATTGATATGAATGGAGAAAGGTAAGGCAAGAGCAAATGGCCAAGGAAAAATACCAAAAACCACAAGAAAATGGGTTATCTCCCCAGTGGAGTCACCAATTTTGTTATCGGACTAATCGGTAGGTGCGGACACTAACAGATCTCCCTAGATCCACCTAGATCTAGAACAAAATAGGACAGGACGTGACTCTTTCCCTAAGTTTTGACCATTGAATTATCTAGTAGGAAGGAACAAGTAATATACCTTTGTATCGCTTCCTAGGGTCTCTATTGCTCCTTCTTCACTCCGGTGCTCGTGTGAAGTCAATACCAATACAACACAAACCAACCAAAGTGAAGATAGCACATTATATTCAACTGTCAACTTATGTGTATGATCAAGGAATTACACAATAAAGTGAGAATAGCTTTATGGGAAAGGGACATGCCACTGTATCATATTAATTGAAAGTAGAAGATTACAACCTGATCGCCTTTATGTCACAAGATTCCTTTCGATGGCTCTTGGCTCCAACACACACACTTGCTCAATCCTTGTATGAAGAAGATCAAATCCTCTTGATAGACTTGCTAGAGTCTCCAAGCTCCTGTTCAAGCTAAGTCCTTCACACAATTCTTTCACCAATTCTCCAATAAATCTTGCTTAACCTTTTCCATGAGAATTCCATCAATATATAGGAGAGAATGAGATGGTTACTTGGATAAGAATGATCCCACAATATCATGGATTCCAGTACAAGGATAACCATTCAAATGCCAACCCATTCTTTTAGAGGATTCCCTTCTAGAATCATCTAGAATTCCTCTTTTTCCAAGCTTTAGAGAAGGTTCGCACCCTAGCTATGTAGCAAAGTGCGAGAAGTTCGCACCCTAGCTTAAGGCAGCCTGCGAGAATGGGTCATTCTCACACCCTGGGATACTAGCAACCTACAAAATCTCTTCAAAAGTGAGTTTTCTGGGAAGAGATGAATGTAACTTTTCTCAGGAGAAAGTTCTTATGAGGAGCCTGAGTTCACCATCATCAATACACCATCATGATGACCAAAATCATGGGTGACAGACATACCACAGAGCACCACCTCTCCTCCATTCCTCAGCCCAAGTATGTGTCGTATCCTCCAACGGAACAAAAACTGAAGATACTCTCCCTCCTACTGAGGCCTCTTTTATCCCTGACGTCCCACTAGTTGCAGAACTTCTCCCTTAGGAACCCTCTGTAACTAGCTCAACTCGACCCATTCTTGATCTTCCCCTCCCCCAGGGCCATATCCCAATCTGGGAAACTGTCCCCCAAGTCATTACCCAAATCCCTTTCTTTTACCCCCCACCAGGTATACAAGATTTCTAGGTAGCTGCAATGCTTACCCTTCCTAACATGGTACTGGCAATCCCAGTTTGGTATCTACATCCACCTGAGATGGTCCCTCAACCATCCCTCCCTCCCCAAACTGATGGAGTTCTGATGCAGATTCCAATACCTACTCCCGAAACAACACCCTCACCCCCTCTTGCTAACGCCATCACTATAGCTGGGGGCAGATGAAAGAAGAAAGAGCCCATCGCTCCTCCCCCTCCTCACATCCAACCTCCTTGTGCACTCTACGAGAAAGAAGGAAACCCCATTAATCGATGTCCCTCTCTCCCCGAGTTATGTAATCTCATTCAACTCCCTTGAGCACCACCATCGCTCATTGCTTCCTCCAGTATTGCCGCTATCTCCCTGAACACAAGTAACAAAGGACTGTGGACCAAATTTTCATGCACCATCTGTTCATAATATGGCCATTACACACACCATTGTCCAACGTTACCTCAATTCCGGCAGACGCTGACAGCCGTACGCCGGATTTTTCTGCAAGGACCCACCCCAAATCACGTCACCGACGTCCATTATGTCACAAATTCATTCAACAAATGGATGATATGTCCTTGCTCTTTATTTGAATCACTTGATCATTTCACATATCAATGTCCTATGATCATTGAATACAGGCATCGCCAAATGACCCTTATTCAAAATCACACAACCTCTCCTCCTGCAGAACCAGTGAATACCCTTACCCCATCACTTACTATGGTTCATATCTTGTCACCAGAACCTGAGGCACTCCCTACTCCCCCGTGGTTCTTGGATGACTTATACTAGGATTTACCCCCAAATCCCCCCAATTCCCCCATTCATTTCCCCACATAAATTTTACACCCGACTACCATTTTTAACCCTCAGTATCTCGATATTTGGTTTATGACGAGTGAACCATCACAATCTCCTTGCATCACTCCCCCTTCTTCTTCATCACCAGATGACAATCACACGGTGACAGTCATCGACATTCCTCTTTTGGATCCCTTGTATTCCCGACAATTCCACTATGACGAGGACATACTCGAGGAATTAATCACCCCCGATGTTAAGTACCTAAACTAGATCTGTGAATATACTTCAGAAATAACCGAGATTAAACCATAAACCATTCACCATAACAATGAACACAAGAAATATCCAAAACCCTTGAGGTAGGGTAACACCATATATTAATTCTTATGGAAGGATAAAACTCCTCAAGCAATCATTACTTGTACAATCACAATATTCTTCACTATGTTTTATTACATTGCCTACACTTCTTTATATAGCTCTCTCTATCTCCTAGGAACCTTCTAGAGAGCCTTCTCACATTTATTACATCCAACTACCATAGTGGGCCTTTATTAATATAGTGGACCTAGTCCACCTTACATTGAATGACCA
>ML796739.1:249627-261034 GCA_009831015.1 Picea engelmannii
GTGTAGCAGCTCCGTGTTTCAGCATGTGCTTCCTCGGACTATGTAGCATCTTCCGTGTTTCAGCATCAACTTGGACAGTTCTGTGTTTCAGCATCGGTCTTGGATACTATTCTGCAGGTATAGACACTTATGCACTTCTAATCAATGGTTAAGACCAAAAGTAATGTAAAATATCATGCAAAACAAATTAAACATGTAGTAATGAGAAGGGACGTTATGTACCTTGGAATGATCAAGTGGAATGATAGTATAAGTCAAAATGTAGGTGATGAAGGGTAAAATAATAGAAAAAAGTATGGGCAAAAAGGGTACAATATGTGGTCCTAACATCTAGCGGCCCTTAGGGTGCCTCTAGTGCTCCAGCACCAGAACCTCCCTCTGGTGGAGGTACCCCACCAGTTCTAGGTACCTCAGGTCCCTGGGGAAATTGCCTAGATCAGGGTCCGTGACTCCATCGGTAGCCCAATACACTGCTCAAGGATCCCCTCATCCTAGATCTGCACCCACATCCCCTCAGGCACTCCCTGTAGAACCGCCTCTAATCGGCTTTGGAAATCATCGAACTCTCCCCTGACCTCGGTCGGAGGAGCATGTGATGGCCCTGCACTGGGGTCATCATAACGACATCTCCTGGTGGCTCTATCCTCATCACCGGGCCTCACCCCAACATCCTCTCATCGCCACCACTCCCCTGCTCGTGGCTCTACCTGTTGTGGTCTCACAGGCCCCTAGTGGGCTAGTGCCATGATTAGCTCAACCTCCCATCCACGCGGTCCCACATCTACATAAACAAACACATGATAGTATCAACAGCCATACAAATATCAACCATATGCTATACTATATAAAAAAATTAAAAACCAACAAAAATAACATCATACCTCGGTGGTCGAATACCTCTCCCGGGGGTAATATCATCTCGGGGTCATCACGAAAATCTACCCCACTATATGGAAACTGCAATATGATCTGTGGCATCTAACACCACACCTGTGCATCCTCGGTCGTGAATTAATGGCCACCCTCGCCACCCCCATGATGAACCAAAATCATCGTCCATTGTCGTAGTCGTGGTTGTCGCGCTCTTGGTGGGTCTAACAAAACTCTCAGGTGCAACATAGGCACCCTCTCTAGAAACCAAGCCACCAGAATTGATCCAAAAGCAAAATCCCCTGAGTCCATCGCTCGACACCTAGTGATATGTCCCACCATCTTGGAGTGCAACATCAACCCCTAGGAAAAATGATCACCCCCTAGTGCCCGTTGCATGATCCTCAGCTGGCCGCCACTGATACGCTAAGTCGTGAGAAGCCCATAAACTCTCACAATCATTGCTGCCACACAAAAATGTACCAGGGAATCCATCACCCCAATCCTCACCACCGACCTAGACATGAAATCCTCTCCCAAACAATATGCCCGGGCAAGGGTCACCAACTGCCCCTCTCCAACTATCACCGGCTCCGCCGGTAGCAAGGTTCCCCGAAAAGGGAGCCTAGTCAGAAAATAGACATCCTCCTCAACAGAGAATGCCAAGTGCTTACCACGCACAATAAAACACTGCAATTCCAGACTCCACATGGAAGTCAGGAATTGCAGCAGATACTCCTATTCCCTAACCAGTGAGCACTCAAAAAACTTTAGCAGTCCACAGGCTGCCAAAGAACCACAAACCACCGGCTCCCCATCCCTTATGGCCTCCCTCAGTCGGGCCCAGTCCCTCTCCCTCCAATGGATCGTTATCATCCCAAATGATCACCTGCATTCACATATACATTACTCGATCATCCATCACAATTCATCAAAACACCAAAATCTCCCAAAAACAGATAAGTTTTTCTCATCCACAGCTTTGCCTCAAAGACGCGGTTGTTATCCCCACAGGTGCACACACATGTGCACCTGTTTACCCCATAAGAACACATGAATGCATGCCTTGTCATCCCATAGGCATGCACCAAATGCACGCCTGCTCACTGCACAATTGCACACTCATGCGCAACTGTCAACAACACAGTCGCGCACATATGCGCGGTTGTGCTTCGAACAGGTGCGTACCCCATGCACGCCTGTTTTCCCACATTGCGGCCCCCCCTACGCGACTATGCCCATTATAGCCGTGCATTTGTGCACGGGTCACCATCGATCGCCCATGCATTTGGGGGGACACACTGCCAAAAACCCATCGTATGGACATCCATATGGTCCTACCCAAAAATTGACACCTAACTACTGTACAGGAGGATGAGACCACTAACCTGACTCTCGTACCTCCCAGATCAGCTTCCTCGCACTCTGGGAATCTCCGAATCTTATCTGGAATATCCTCTCTAATCACTATAGCAACAAGTACAAATGAGGTGGCAATGTGGACCCTACAACTATATATAGGCCCTTTTTGCCAAAACTTCCATACCCCCTTCCGGGAGCTCATGTTCAAAATTATTTGAAAAATGGATGTTCGGAGCTCCCGGAAGGGGGTATGGAAGTTTTTGCAAAAAGGGCCTATATATAGCTGTAGGGCCCACATTACCACCTCATTTTTACTTGCTTCTATAGTGATCAGAGAGGATATTCTGAGATAGAAGATTCCAACCCCATGCAATACTTGCTCATTCGTCGGCAAATTAACGGTAAATTTGCTCAATGGATCGTCATCCTTCAAGATTATGATCTCAAATTTTCAACACCTGAGAGCAAGAAAGATCTCATCCTCGCCGAACTTATCACGGCATTTTCCTCTGACACTACCAGTTCACCAGTCAATACCAACTTCCCTGATGAACATCTCTTTTACATCCCCTCGGATGACCCTTGGTATGTCGATCTTCTTGTCTATCTCCGAACACAAAAATTTGGAAACCACCTCTCTAGAGATAATCGTCGATGTATTCGTCACCAGGCACCCCACTACCTCCTCATCAGGGATATCTTATATCAGCAAGGGGTCGACACCATACTCTGTCAATGATTGACTATTGACGAGGCCGATAGATTCTTGAACGTTTGCCACAACGACACTTGCGGGGGCCATCTCTCAGGGATGTCCACTGCTCAGAAAATCATCTGCACAGGTTACTTTTGGCCTACATTATTTCACAACTGCATCCATTCTATGAAACAATGTGATAAATTCCAGCTTTATGCCAACAAAGCATGCACACCACCTTCTCTTCTACACCTAGTCATCATCGCTGGTCCCTTTTGTAAATGGGGCATCGACTTCATGACTTGCAACCCTCCATCCAACAATGGACACAATTACATAGTTTTTGCAGTCGATTACTTTACCAAGTGGGCTGAAGCCATGCCTACCTTCAACAACACCGCTGACACAACAGCATGATTTTTCTTTAACCACATCATATCCCACTTTGGAGTACCACTCCAACTAATCTCTAATCACGGGAAACATTTCGAGAATGATATTTTCATTGAATTCTCATCTAGGTTAGGATTCTCCCACAAGTTTGCCTCACCATACTACCCTCATTCCAATGGACAGGTAGAAGCAGTTAACAAGGTCCTCAAAACCATGTTGTAGCACATGATTAACAAACATAAAACCAATTGGAATCATATGTTGTTTTCTGCGCTCTGGGCTTATGGCACAACAGTCAAAACTACCACTGGGTTCACACTTTTTCATCTAGTCTACGGAGTTGAGGTCACTCTTCCCATCGACTGCGAAATTCCCACCTTACGCACTGCCATTGAGCTATTACCTGACACTGCTCCAATGCAGAAGCGTTTTCTAAACTTAGAATCCCTGGATGAAGATCGTCGATCCTCATTACAGAACAATGAGATAGCCAAAAAATGGTCAAAGGCCACCTTTGATCTCCACGTCAACCTTCGTTCATTTAATGAAGGAGACCTCGTTCTCACTTACTATATCGCTCATGATACCCTTGGCCATGGAAAATTTGAATCCCTCTAGCATGGACCGTACATCATCCAACATTGCCTCACTAAAGGTGCATACATCCTGGCCTCCCCAGAGGGCCATCCTCTCAAAGAACCCATCAACGAGTTGTACTTAAAGAAATTTTACGCCTAAGCATAGCCATACTACACTAGGATTTTTCTTTTTTGTACGTCTTTTGGTAGAGTTTTTAGTCTTCTTTTATCCATACCTCACATCTAATCTATCACTTGTGTTATTGATAGATACCACCCCCATTGGCCTACCACATCAGTTACACCGACAGAGCTAGCCGTTGGACACAGAATCTCACTTCGGCTACTTGGGCCCTCTATTCACCTTCACATGACCTGCTCCACACCAGCAGCATATGTTTAGGCTTAGCCACCAACAATCAATCCAAATACACTGTCTTCATTGGTCTCCTTGTCGAGGCCAGTCATCACCATATTCGTCACCTTAGCGTCTTATTAGATTCCCAACTTGTCGTCCTCCAGATCAACAATGTGTACTGTGTCCGTGATCCTTACCTCTTTCGCAAATACATGCAGGTTAGACTTTTATCTCGACATTTTGATTTCATTACATTTACACATATCCCAAGACAATTCAATCAAATAACAAATAACATGGCTAACATTATACTAGATTGGCATATATCACATCAAGACATCTTCACACACACATAAACCATCAAAATGTTTTCACAACATATAGTTAAGACATCATCAACTACATTAAAAAATCATCAACAAAAAACACATCACACATGTACACATTACCAAGATCTCAAAATGTATATCCATATATATATATATATCGGTCAACATGTCATAAGTGTTTACAAAAAATAGTACATCGCCCATAGGCAGGTGAGTCACCTCATCCCCACCAATGCAAAAATGGATGTCGCAACTATACAAAATGGGCTCACCAGCCTATATCAAGTACAAAAATACATATCTAGCAGCCCTCAGGGTGCCTCTAGTGCTCCAGTACTAGATCCTCCCACTGGCGGAGGTACCCCACCAGTTCTAGTTACCTTAGGTCCCTGGGGAAATCGCCTAGATCAGGGTCTGTGACTCCATCGACAACCCAATACACTTCTCAAAGATCCCCTCATCCTGGATCTACACCCACATCCCCTCGGGCACTCCTTGTAGAACTGCCTCTAATCAGATTTGGAAATCATCAAACTCTCCCCCAACCTCAGCCAGAGGAGCATGTGACGACTCTGCACCGGGGTCATCATAATGACGTCTCCTGGCAGCTCTATCCTCATCACCGAGCCTCGCCCCAACATCCTCTCATCGCCGCCTCTCCCCTGCTCGTGGCTCTACCCGTGGTGGTCTCACAGGCCCCTGGTGGGCTGGCGCCCTGATTAGCTCAACCTCCCATCCACGCGGTCCCACATCTACATAAACAAACACATGATAGTATCAACAACCATACAAATATCAACCATATGCTATACAATCTAAACAAATTAAAAACCAGCAAAAATAACATCATACCTCGACGGTCGAATACCTCTCCCAGGGGTAATATCATCTCGGGGTCATCACAGAAATCTACCCCACTGTATGGAAACTACAATATGATCTATGGCATATAACACCACACCTGTGCAGCCTTGGCTGTGAATTAATGGCCACCCTCACCACCCCCATGATGAACCAAAATCATCGTCCATAGCCGTAGTCGTGGTTTTCGCACTCTTGGTGGGTCTAACAAAACTCTCAAGCAAAACATAGGCACCCTCTCTAGAAACCAAGCCACCAGAATTGATCCAAAAGAGAAATCCCCTGAGTTCATTGCTCGACACCTGGTGAGATGTCCCACCATCTTGGAGTGCAACATCAAGCCCTAGGCAAAATTATCACCCCCTAGTGCCCGTTGCATGATCCTCAGCTGGCCGCCACTGATACGCTGAGTCGCGAGCAACCCATAAAATCCCACAATCATCGTTGCCATACAATGATGTACCAGGTAATCCATCGCCCCAATCCTCACCACCGACCCGGACATGAAATCCTCTCCTGAACAATATGCACGGGCAAGGGTCACCAACTACCCCTCTCCAACTATCACCGGCTCTGTCGGTAGTAAGGTTCCTCGAAAAGGGAGCCTAGTCAGAAAATAGACATCCTCCTCAATAGAGAATTCCAAGTGCTTACCATGCACAATAAAACACTGCAATTCCAGGCTCCACATGGAAATCAGGAATTGCAGCAGATACTCCTGTGCCCTCACCAGTGAGCACTCAAAAAACTTCAGCATCCCACAGGCCACCAAAGCACCACAAACCATCGGCTCCCCATCCCTCATGGCCTCCCTTAGTCGGGCCCAGTCCCTCTCCCTCCAATGGATCGTCATCGTCCCAAATGATCACCTGCATCCACATATACAGTACTCGATCAACCATCACAATTCATCAAAACACCGAAATCTCCCAAAAACAGATAAGTTTTTCTCACCCACAGCTTTGCCTCAAAGGCACGGTTGTTATCCCCACAGGTGCACACACATGCACATCTGTTTACCCCACAGGAACACATGAATGCATGCCTTGTCATCCCACAGGCATGCACCAAATGTGCGCCTGCTCACTACACAGTTGTGCACTCATGCGCAACTGTCAGCAACACAATCGCGCACATATGTGCAGTTCTTCTTCGAACAGGTGCGCACCCCATGCATGCCTGTTTTCCCACATTGGACGCCCCCCTGCACGACTATGCCCATTACAGCCACGCATTCATGCATGGTTCGCCATCGATCACCCATGCATTTGGGGGGGCACACTGCCAAAAACCCATCGTACGGCGTACCATACGGTCCTACCCAAAAATTTACACCTAACTACTATACAGGAGGATGATACCACTAACCTGACTCTCGCACCTCCCAGATCAGCTTCCTCGTGCTCTCAGAATCTTTGAATCTGCTCTGGAATCTCCTCTCTGATCACTATAGCAGAAATTACAAATGAGGTGGCAATATGGGCCCTATGGCTATATATAGGCCCTTTTTGCCAAAACTTCCATACCCCCTTCCGGGAGCTCATGTTCAAAATTAGGTATGCATGCTCATGTTCAAAATTATCAAATAACTGTTATATGTTCGTTATCTTCAGATATTGTTCATGTCAGGTATTTTGTTTTCATGTGTGCAGGTACTTGGTCATCATGCACCAGCACGACCCCTTCAGGTATATGATCGACACTGGCATGTAATCATTCCCTTTGAATCTCAAATGCATCTCCAGTCACACCCTCTGAAATTTTCCTTTAGGGTCCCTATATCTGGCTCTGCAGTACTGTCACCTCCACTGCATTTTGGTACTGTCACCCAGTAGCACTCTCCCCCACATGATTCATCCCATTCATAGTCCCCCTTGGCACTTTGACACTCATGATGTTTTCACCCTTTAGGGATGTGAGTCCCGATAGTCTTACACATTTTCGAGAATCATCCGCATACTTCTTCTCCTCCTTTTTCTATCTTTCCCAATGGACTCCCAGTTTATCTCATCATGGTTATATTTTGACTACACCTCCGCAGTATCATTACCCATCCATTTCATCCACAATCATTTTTCCCATCTGCGAATTCCCCTTCATTCATTTACCTCATACAGAGACCCGCCCATGGGGCCCCTCACCCTCCACCAGTTCCCTACACAACTTGTGCCCTCATAGGCCAAGCCATCTTTCACTGGGGCACCCGTTTCTATATTTGTACGCTCATCCCCAATTATTTATTTACTTGGCAATTGTACAAAGCCTTTGTTTCCATCATTTACATAGCTTTTTGTCGTCACCTTTGATGACCTTCTTCCTTTTGGCAAACGCAACCCATGTCACTCTTGGTTGGGGCATCCATTATATTCTACCCCTATTGACATAGTCCATAAACCCCGAGTATCCCACAGGCCACCTACCTCTTCTCTCTGAGTTTGTTCACTTTGTCCCGCCTCTGGCACAACTTATCCCCCATCTAATTGTCCCCCTGACACTCGACCAAGTTGTACGGTTGCTGCCACTTCACATATATCCCCAACCAAGGGCAGTCTTGAGTCTCCACCCATCTTGACTTCTTCCATGTATCTCCTCAGTTTCTGAACCCATCCAGTGAATTTCCTGATGCCCTCCACTTCTTAGCGTCGCGTTTCCCTTTCTGTCGACATCAACACCATTTCTAGAAGGGTGATAGTATCTTGACTCTCATTACCTTTACAATGAGGAGTCTCGGATGGCACAGGGAGCACCATTATTTCTCTTTGTTGTCGTTGATCCCCATAACATTCGACTTCAACACTCTCTCATGCTACGGTGGGTCCTACTTTGTGACTATTGCAATTGTTTTGATATTTTCCGAAGACCTCTTAAATTTGTTGGGCCATCAATGCTCACCAAATCCTTGATACTTCCTCCTAGTGTCATTGCTTACTTTTCAGAGTATTGTTCCTCATCATAATTGTCCTCTTCTCTTATCAACACACCCCCGAGGGCGCTGCACTCATATTCACCAACATACCACTTCAGCTACTGTCTTACACATGTTATTAGTTACATAACATGAGCATGGGGCACGCCTACCTCATTTTCACACAATTTATTTTTCACTCCTTCAGAAAGGTTGGTTCCTACAGGTTCCCCCCTCCCTCCAATGGGTCACTCTTGATACTCTTGCTATTGCTCTTTCTTACAATATTACTCTCAGTAGAAGAAACATTGATGAATTTTGGCTATACATATGCTCCTAACCTCATCCATCAGGGGGCATATGTTATCACTGAAATTTCATCTGCAAATGGTTACAGGAATCCAACATCTCCAAACAGCTATCAAGTTCACCCATGGACCAAAATTACCAAAAAAACATTTCCAAAAGGTCCAAAACTATACAACCAATTATAAAATCAGGATGCGCTGTGACTATACAGGGAGCACGTGCACATGCACCATCAATAAATGCAGGAAAAGCGCACATGTGCACGATGCACGACTATGGACGCTAAAAGCCGTGCACACCTGAGAATAATGCATTTATGAAGTTGGTTGGCCTCCCATCCACTTCTAGTTCAGCTTCCAAGTGGATTTGACATCCAAATCTCGGCTGAATCCAGTTGGGTGGCTGGTCAAATACCTAAAGGTGCCCTAAACAACCCCTTGTTCACACTAAAAGATGGTTGCATAATACCTCAAAGTTGTGCTATAAAAAGCATCCATGGGTGCACTACATCTTCAAGGAATTCATTTGTAAGGTTATGCTACTACTATTCTCTTGGGGAATCCTCTTTTCTCATCAAGAGCATACTAGCACCATTCCATTTGAGCTATTCACATCACCCTTTGAGTGGATTAGCTTGGGATTCTTTCACCATTTCTTTCAAGTTTTCAAGTTGTAAGAAGAGATCAATCTTGGGGGTCCAAGAGCCCTCCCTTGGAGGAAGAAGGAACCCAAAGTCCCCCTTTATCTTTGGTGTTTTCTTTCCACTAATACAATCCTTTCCATTGGTGACATGAGTCTTGTTTTTTCCTTGTTCTTATGTCCTTATGCACTATAGTTTAATTGTTTTTCTCATTCCTAGTTTAATTCTTAGCTTAGTATTTTATGCTCTATTCTTCTAACCCTTTCCTTTACTGTTGTATTGCTTAGCTAACCCAACTAATCTTGTAAGAACCTCTGTTTTTCTCATTCAGGTGAAAAAAGAGGCGCAACACTTATTCTCATCAATGTGTTCCACTTGCATGAATTGATCCCACCACATTGATTATTTTCCTTTTAGATGATAGATAGAAATTATCCTTTCTGCCTATGAAGAATAATTATGTAGTTGGAAGTACTTCATCATACCTAGCAGCTAGGTCTCTACATATTCATCCTTCTTGTGCTCACCATCAAAGGTAAGAGGCTTGATCTTATTCATTTCTCCATGTAGCTCTCCCACCCCAGTCCTTCTCTTATGCTTTTTGATAGGAGATGGACTTGAGCTACTATACACTTTTCTATATGAATGCTTTGGTGAGTGAGGTTTATGCCTATCAACACTTATTTCTTCTCTTCTTTTCTCATCATGAAAACTGTGACTTCTTGAACTACTCGACTCTATCTCCTTTTCCATTTTAATTTCTATAATGTCCAAGCTTTGCATCAAATTGATATTGAATTCATCTTGTTGCTCCTTGGAAATCATAATCCTTTCATTATCATCTTTATAGCTTTGGACATGTTTTTGCAGTGCCTTTATGGTTTCTACTAAGTTTATGTGCTCCTCCTTGAATTTTGTACCATTAACACCCAAATCGACATATAAATCCTTGAATTCATCATCATGTCTAAAATCTCTCTATGCATATTCCATTCTTTTTGACTTTTTGCATTGATTTTGTCATGCTCTAATCGTTGCTAAATATGAAAAATGTGCAGGCAATAAGATTTGTTATATGAATTCATAAGTCACATTCATGAAAAGTCTACACCATTTTTTCAGAATCATTTCTTCTAAAGCCCGTGTGTGCATTGGTATTAAACATATACCAGTGCATGATGTCAATATTTAACATATACATCATGCATCAGTATTCCACATGCACCAAAACAAATATTCCTCGCAACCCCAATTTTTTTAGTGCGCATACCCATGCCTCATAGTTTCTTGTGCAGTTCCAGTGCCACACCTTGCAATATCCAAAATTCAATGTGCACACTTACGCATTCTTATTTTAGGCACACCATGGCCATGTTTTAATTTCCAAACTCGACCCATATTACAGGCTCAATGTTGAAACTGGAGCTCTGATACCAATCTGTAATGTACCACATTACCAAACTTCTTTTGATACCATAATGTAACATCCCCATCTTACTACTAAGCAATTCTACTCCAAATTCTAGTGCACATATTCTACTCTATAACATTAGTTTATGCAAAATTACTTGAAGTAACACACTCAATCCCAAGCTGAGTCACACGACCATAACTTTCCACTTTTGACACAACTTATAACAACGAAAGTAACTCAAAACAACTGCACACACAATCATATTGAGCACACAAAACTACTGTGTGCATAATCCACTATGAGCGTGTGATCTCTATTGCAAGCACAACCATTCTAGCATCACACACCAATTCTTTCTTTTCCTTGTGTGTGCAGGATGCTTCCCTATGCGCACAAATGGATCCAACACTTGTGCACACAGAGTATTTCCATGTGCACACAACAATTATAACTTTTCCCTGGAGACTCATGACCAATATACTAAGGTTAACTTAATAGGAATAACTAAAAACAACTGTCATATTCACACAGGACTATAAATACTAAATATCGACACCACAATTACATGTGCAAGCAACATTATACATAATAACAAAAATTACTTATATGAAAATACATACAAGAATTAAACCCATGTTGGCAAATATTGAACAAGCAACGAATGTGTATTGATGGTTGTTGTCATTGATGG
>ML796739.1:281661-294505 GCA_009831015.1 Picea engelmannii
AAGAAAGTAGGTAGCTATATCTTCAGATTCTTCCATTTTCAGGCTTTCAAATTGACTTCTATATGATTGTAGCTTAGCACTCTTTACCTTAGTGTCTCCTTCATATACATTTTTCAATTTATCCCATATTTCTTTTGCTGATGTACAATGCATAACTTTAACAAATTATGAACCTGCCAATCCTCCAAGGATTGCAAACATAGCTTTGGAATTACTCCCATAGAGTTTCTTCCCTGCGGCATCTATTGGAACTGTTGTTGGAGCCTTATATTCATTCAACACAGCTTGCCAAACATTTACTCCTTGAGACTGCAAAAACAACTTCATTCTAATACTCCAAAAAGCATAATTATGTCCATCAAACAAAGGTAATCCATGTTTAGTAAAATCATATTTCTTATCCATTATTAAAGATCAAACTTCTAGTGATTAAACTGAATCTTGAAGTAACCTGCTTTGATACCAATTGTTGAACAGGATAAGTCAACTGAAAGGGAGGGGGGGCGTGAATTAGTTGTATAAAATTTCTTTCATTCTATAAGAAGATTACTTATTAATCAATAAATCATGCCTTTAACATTTAACTTGCAGTAATACATTTAACCAATAAATATACAATCACATAAATGAAACAGTGACACAGTGATTTTTCATGAGGAAACCCAAAAGGGAAAAACCTCTTCTTCTTATGAATGAAAGGCAAGCTCCAACTCCTCTTTACATTCTTAATTTATCTGAGCTACAACCCAGATGAGGCTACTACCTTTGTTTCTTCAGCACCTACTGAATGGAAGCTACAACTCCCAGATGTACAAGCACCAACTTGTACATGAGACTTTTACAGTCTCCCCTTGCTCCTCCCTACCACCCTCGAATCCTTCTCTGTCACTAAGAACCTGCAAACCAACTCTTTATATTCTCTGTCAAATATTAGAAATTTAAGTCCTCTCTATTTATATATTCATATCAGAATCCATCCTTGACCAAACCTCATAAATTTATCAATCTGCGCATATATATTCTCTCCTTAATTTTTGCTCTGTTTTCATCATTTCTTCTCACTATTTCAGAGCTTCGGCTCCACCATTATTCCCCACTCATCACCCAAAATCTCTCACACAATTTCTTTGACAATCAGAGTGTACATTAGAATCCTCATGCTTCAAAGAATTAGTTACAATAACTGAACAACTACCTTACAGAAATTATTATTGGCTAAGGCATCAAGAAGAACAACAACTGTTCGATATGTTTCATCATTTAATCAGCACTATTCATTGAGCATACATTGAGTTTTGAATTTTCAACAGAAACAAGCCTCGAGCGCTTCGGCAAGACATTTGTGCTAAACCATATGCCCATTGGCTCTAACCACGGGCTTAATCAAAAAGGCACTTCTGTGATTCACATATTGACAATCCTAAGGTGAAGACATCTCGCCTCTTCATGTTGCAATCCCCAAAATGGAGCTTAGCTTCGTGATATCTCCTCCCTCTCATATGACCACCAGTGATAACCACAACCTACTCCAAAAAGGTGTTTTCACATTTCGCACATTGGGAGTTAGAAGGTTGGGGAATTTTCTTCCTTTGACTGTTAGTCATCGAAATGATAATCGCTAGCCATGTGTCCTTCACATCCAACGGTCCTCATATTATCATGATTTCATAAGATAGAGTACTCTTCTCTTGACTTTCCAGTCAATGAAACGCTGACCTCTTTCCATGTGTACTCTGCATTTCAACATTTCGACATTTCTCATTTCGGTGTTTCAGTGATGCAGTGTTTCGACACTCCCAAAAGAATTTGTTTTCCTCCCCCTCAAAATACACTAAGGCCAACAATATATATTGCATGCCTTAAACTTGACACTTGTCACCTTCAAAAATAGATTTAGCCACTTGGTGACCTGTTCCCATTCCTCAGGAACTTAGGATAAATAATTATCCATAACTTACACTTTTTGGAAATATTAATAAAATATTTCCTAGGACTTAATCCCCCCCTTTTCCTTTTTTCTGTGGAGTTATCCACACATCTCTTTTCGTCTCATTTGTTTGCGTGCATTGATGTGATATTATTAATAACTTGAGTATGGTTACATTTTACAAGGATAGGAACACTGGCTTATTTTCATCTCGACTCACCACCCTCATAACCACATAGGATCTTTGGCCTCAAATAAATATACATCCAAATATATAGATATATATAACTTGGCTTGATGCACACTTCAAGGCAATCCTTGCACACTTAAGTGTGCACAACACTGTGAAATGTGTTCACCCTTCCTTTGATGTGAAACAAGGCACACTCACCTAGGTGCATGCATCACTATGAAATGTGTGCACCCTTTCATTGATAACAATCCTCACGCACTGCTCAGGTGCGCGCAAAACCAAAAATTGGTACTAATGAGTCACCAACCTATATGTACATTTACATTTACAATCGATACCAACATCTCACCAACCTATATGTACAATTACAAAGGGTTTCATATTAGGTATATTACAAGGTGAATCTCGAAGTGGGATTGAAGAGCTTATCAATAGGAAACTGGTCCAATGCATTGGAGTATCTTATATGGGCCATATAATTTTGGTGCTAGCTTCTAGTAGCCCTTGTCTTTAAGAGAATACAGGTTAGAGGAAAATGAACACATGATCCCCTTCATTAAAATAATGACTAGAGTGATGTTGATTAGATTATTTCTTTGTTTGATTTCAAGCCAAAAATAGATTATCCTTTAGTGCATGGAGAGTGGTTATTTTAGTGTTAAGTGTGTGATCTACTTCCTAAACTTTAGATGTTATTGGTAGGTAGGAAGTGACTAAAGGGGATTTTTGGCCATAGAAAAATTCATATGGAGTCATTTTGGTGGCACTATGATAAGTGGTGTTGTACCACCATGCAACAAGGGGTAACCATTAAACCCATTAGTTTTATCGATCTGTGACAAAACCACATAAATAGGTTTCCAAGAATTTTTTGACCACCTCAATTTGACCATTGGTTGAGGGCCAAAGTGGAAAACTAGAGGAATATTATTGATTCAATAGGTTGGGGTGTGATATCATTACAATAACATCATCAAGTTATTCATACACTTTGAGGGAAATAGGCTAAATTCTATGCCTAAACAAGGGAAATATGGGAATATCTATGGAGAGAATGGCAGACTTCAAGAATCCCAGAGAGTTATTCATTAATTAAAATTGGACAAAGAGAAGATGAGCCATTTGGGTCATGGATCCCTTGCTTGTAGAACACCTTCCCCTATACATGTTGCTTTCTTAGAGAAGCAAAAGAAATATTTCCATCTTAATTTATTGGTGTAGGTAAGTCCTATAAATTTCTCACAATTGATAAATTATCATAAATTGTACTTTATTTGTGATGAAGAGGAAAATAATTTATTACATAAACTATATCAACATGAGTATTTATTGGGTGGGGAGATAAAATCGAACCTTAACCAATTTGTGGGGGGCATTCAATTAAGAGCTTTCACTTCCTTTTTAGCACACCAAGTTTGGTGGAATAAAGAATGGTCAATTTTGAAAGATGCGAAGATATTGGCCAATTTATGGGTGAAGGGTGAATATCATACTCCTAATATGGTAATAATGAAGTATCGGAAAATATTGAAACAACCTTGTGTTTTTGTGCACATATTCCATATTTAAAGGGCTACACTCACTAAATATGAAAGAAGAATAGTCCAGTCAAGCATGTATGCTCTACTTGGTTGCCAATACAGGTGGGATGCCCTCTCTACTATCCGAGGAAAAGGGAATCCCTTTCATACCTCAATTTTAATGTAGCCCTAAATAGGTCTAAATTGTATATGAATTCTTCAAGGAGGTATAGGAAAAAGTGGTTGGGGTTGAGGTTTCATTTTCCCCTTATTTAGTGTACTTCACTCTACTATCACTTCAATTTTTCAAGGAATCAACATAAAGAGGAAACACTATGGGATAATGTAGAACTCAAGTTGGGATATTAAATTATGGGAGAACATTGTCATCATCCATTCAACTAGAGAAATATCAATGAAAACCACTCTCAACCATATTCCTCTAATCCAAAGTATGAATAGGGATATTGTAGGGTTGCAAAGGGATGTGAAACAAGCTAAGCTAGGGGGAGATGATAAGTCCTTATTTTGTGGCATTTTATTATTGTAGGTTGTTACAAAACTTCCAAAACTTGCAACATAGCATACCTTCACCTCCTTTTAAAAAATTATTGGAAATGTTGATTAGGTACCATGATCTAATCAAGTTTTCCTACATTCCTGGCGATCAAACATTGCTATTGGATAAATTAGTGAATGCGGACATAAAATAATCTCCCTAGATCCACCTGGATCTATAACAAAACAAGTCAGGACATGACGCTTTCCCTAAGTTGCTACCATTGAATTTACTACCAAAGAAGGAATAGATGACATACATTTAGATATCACTTCCTTATATCTCTCTTGTCCCTGCCTTTCTTCGGTGCTCTTGTGAGATCAGATATGCAATGACACAAACCAACCAAAGTGAAAGAAACAATTGTAGATTCAATGGAAACCTAAACATGTGATCAAGGAGTCATGTAATAAAATGTAATGATTTCATGGGAAACAAACATGTCATCGTATTATATTAAGTAAAAGTGGAAGATACAACCAAATTTCCTTGATATCTCAAGTTCCCTTTCGGTGGTCCTTTGTTCCAACACACACATACACTTGCTCCAAATTTGTATGAAGATGGTTTACAAAAGCTTGATAGAAAACTGGAGGCCACAACCATCAGTTGTAACAGGAACCTTCACACAGTCTTCAGCATATTCTTTCAACAATTCTTTGCTCAATCTTGCTTAACATTTTCCATGAGAAACCCATCATTATATAGGAGAAGGTGGAGTGGTTACAAGGATGAGGATGATCCCACCAAATCAGAGAAGCCAGTAAGACCACAACCATACGGATTCCACCTCACATTCTAGAAGATTCTCCTTCTAGAAACTTCGTGAAACTTCTTCCTTTTCTTAGCTTCAAACACCATCACACCCTGCCTATATAGTAGCATGCGGAAATCCTGCGATCCAAGCATAGAGCAACCTGCGGAAATCAAGTATTTCCGCACTGTGTACCACTGTTAGCTTGCGACATCATTCTAAAAATATGCCTTGTAGGGGAAGAACTTATTCATTTTTCTCATGTAAAAGATTGTTTTGAGAACCTGAACACATGCCTATAGGGTCATCATCAGAGTGACCAAAATAATGTGTAACATAATGCCCCCCAAAGTATGAGGCTGGAACTTGTGACAGCCAAAATACTTTGTAAAATGTGTGTGTGTGTCGGGAACAAGGAGCGCACCAATCGGGAACCTGCAAACTATCAAGCATCTGCATAAAATCATACCATTTATGAGGTAGGCATTCCCAAACGCAGACTACAAGAGATTGAAATCATAAATGTAAGTCGTGGCCACCAATTATTCATCGTGGATCCATGTCGTCAAGATTCTACATAGCCACCAAGAATACACTGTGGATCTGTGTAGCAGAAAGCTTAAGTTCAAACACATCCACGAGACATACAAAGTGGATATGTGTGTCAAATACAAAACATAAATACTCCATCGCAACCTGGACTAAAAATATAAGATCAAGGGTCTTCAACCCCATCATCCGTAAGTATGAATCTAACCATGCGATTACAGGTGTTGAAGTCAAACATGGTAGAAACCACTTGATTACCGGTCATTGATGAAAACCGTTAACAAGTGCGAGGGAAATCACCATTGATGTCAATGACTTCCAAGGTACCTTAGTACAATCCAACGAATGTGAATAAATGATCTGAAGTCAAACACTCGATGAAATCTCTCGATCAGGGACCAATGATGTGAATCCACTTTCGAGAGTGAAGAAACATGCCATTGAGGCATGTAGGCTCTAAGGTACTAAACGATTTCTTAGTCTTGTTCCCGGATGATGAGTTGTAGTCGACAGGAAAAGAATCGTCACAGGAGGGCCTTGATGTATCCTCCATTAGTGACATGAAATAAGTAACAGATTTAGGGTAGATCAAAGTATGAAAATGATTTGAAACTGACACAGGGAAGGCTGACATGGTAAGAATTAACAATTGCAAATGGTCAACTCGATAGAAGGATTGATTGGAATTCTCTTGAACATATGAAAAACACGACAATGGTGTTGGCAGCATTTACTCAAAAAATGACCCAAGATATGGGCTTATAGAGGGCCAGACGAGAGACAAATAGATTTTCCAACCCAGATTCAAGATGATGAAGGGGGTGTCATGTTCAAGAGAGACTAGTACTACCACTAACACGGATACAAAGACACATTTCTTTCCCAAATTTTCCCCCACCATTTCTGGAGAGTACCTCTTTATTTTTACGCAAGCTTGAGGAGGATAACATATGTTTTTTGATGTAAGCTCATCCTTCGGACGAGTCCCTTGAGGAATGTTTAACGAACCCTAAGAAGGAGTGGTTCGGTCCCATGTGAGTCTTTCAATGTTTGTTTAACGAGTCCAAAGATAGAAAACTCGGGGGTTTTTCATATTTATAGAGTCTTAAAAGCACATTAAAGAGAACTCTCTCAGTTCCTTTTTTGTAAAGTAATCCGACGAAACCTAAAAAGTGATAAACTATCACCCATTGAATGTTTTCTTCAAATACTTTTACGAGCATGAAAATAACAAGGTCGCTCGGCAATATTTTCATTTTTATGGAGTGTGAAAAGAGCTTAAAGGATACTCCATAGGTTTCACTTTTCATTTTTCCATAATGACTACAAAAAAATGAAAAAAGTATACTTGATTGTGTTCTCATTGATTTTCGAGCACGAGAACGAACAAAGACTAGGTTCGAGGTTTTTCTAAAAAACCCTAAAAAGTACTGGTATATGTAACAAACAGAAAAGTGAATAAAAAAAAATCATCCATACGACATTGTTCAGGGCCTTAGTCTTCACATCTGTGAGAAACAACATACTCACACGACCATTAGACCATTAGGTTATGATAAAATGCATTAAAATAATATAAAATATTATAATAAAAAGCAAAAAATGAAATAAAAAGAGGGTAAGACCTCTTATTGCTATTTCATTTCCATTTCATTCAAAAATTGTCTAGAAACCCTATGTTTACCTCATATTTTGGATTTCAATTGCGAGAAGCACAGGCGATCATTCAACAAATGGTCTCTGTCAACACGGTAATCTCGTCATCGTCTTCTTTTTCAATGGATTGAAATTCATTTATTTTGGTTTAAAGGTAGTTTTTGGATTAGTTTTTGGGCCGATAGGCTCACGCTGGGGCCTACAAAAATCGATGTTTTCCATAGATTCCCTACGGATCACCTATAAAAACCCCACACTGTACTAAAAACACGTCTGTTGTGGTCGAAAACCCAAAACATTATGCATGCGTTTTCCCAAAAAAGAATTTCAAAATCAACGATTGAAGATGCTAACTTCCTTTCCTCGTCTCCATGCAGGTATTTGATTGCCAAAATGTTGGAATGGAGAGAATGGGAACATGAGGATGATGACTTCATGGCCTTAAATGATCCAGGCACTGTCAATTCCCTTCAATAGTGCGGATTGTTAAAAAAAATTAAAATCCGGGGCATGAGAGCCCAACTGAGGTTACTAGAATACCTGGTCCACATGTGGGACGTAGACCAGTAGGTGTTTCATGTAGGTGTCCATGTTATTTCTTTGGACATCGAAGAAATTTAATTCTTGACGGGGTTATCCTGTCGTGGAGCACATGTGACCCTAATAGGGGTTCGAGGTGGTGGCCTACCGATGAGAAAATACATCCATCGGTACTATGAACCCGAGGCCGAGAGAGGAAAAGGTAAGGTAGCCATCAGATGTGTTCGGTATTTAATTCTTCGGACCATCCTTTTTACCATCACACAAATGGAGGGAAGTGCATCTTCGCACATGGCCCTCCAAAGTTTTTTTCAGTATGTTGTGGAATGCACGGAACCTCATGTGTTCAACTGGTGCGATGGTCTTATTCACAGTATGAAGACACAGTTAACCAAAAGCAAGAACGGGGACCTGAAGCAATTCAGGTATGGATCCATTTTGGTATATTTATTTATATAAAGAGTCCCTCATTTACTCCTACAAGTAGAGTGGGGTATACTAGCACCACTAGATCCGCAGATGAAGCGGTGGTGTGATCTCATGGCCCGACATGTAGCGGGCCCCATTATTAAATACAACGATGCATTATTTGACTGGTTAAGGCCAGATATATTGATGATATATGATTACGCATATGTCGTCCTGGACTTTATCAATGACCCTGATTTGGTTCTACCTGAGAGTTTTCAGTGGGGGGACCTAGGTAAGAAAAACATTTTGTTTTTATGGTATTGTTGTGAAATTTTAGAATATAATATGTTTATATATATATATATATATAAACATATTATATTCTAAAATTTCACAACAATACCATAAAAACAAAATGTTTTTCTTACCTAGGTCCCCCCACTGAAAACTCTCAGGTAGAACCAAATCAGGGTCATTGAKAAAGTCCAGGMCGACATATGCGTAATCATATATCATCAATATATCTGGCCTTAACCAGTCAAATAATGCATCGTTGTATTTAATAATGCATCGTTATATATATATKCTCTCTATCCAATGACTAATCAAACATTTTGACCATGCAGATGTAGGGCCACACCGGCCTCGGGTAACTTCCCCCATTCAGAGGCGAGGGGAAGGAGTGGTAGTAGCAGGATGGGACGTTGACGATTATGAAGCGGTCGAGTAGAATCTAGAGGGTTTGATAGCAGACACCCTAGATATCTTGATCAATGAGATTCTGAGGCGTTATCAACGCCACACCATAGGCGTTTCTGGTTCACTCAATCGATTACTTCGCAGAGTAGCACGAGCAGTAGTATGCTACCGTGAGAAGCACACATGATGTTATTTTGTAGAAGTCGTGGGATTCATATTTTGATATTTTGTTCTTTTGGATGGAAAACACCTTTTTGTAAAACATTTTATCGTTATATATATACATGAGGCTTCTACCGGCTTACTTTTCTTTATATACAACATGTGATGTGTGATTGGATTTATAAATGTCTCGAATGTATGTCTAACACATAATTAGCTAATGCATCGGTTAACGTATTTATACATCTAGGAATGTGTTGATACTCAATATAATCAAAATAACGTTCCAAGAGGCGAATTCACAAATATACATGTAACAATGTAGGACTTCGAATAGCATAGACATTACTTAGTTGTAGTACTACTAGTTGTGAATCAAGTCATACAACCAGGTGACAAATTCAAAGTGAAATAGCATCAGTCAACAATTCAATGACTGCGCTATATTCTGTGATGTTTTTAGTTGCATGACCGAGGCAAACAACGTGTAGACTGATTAACTTGTTCTTATGTGCATAGATTGCCCAAACAACGGATGCTAAGTTTTGAGTACTACGGCTAGCGCCATCAGTAAAGCCAATGTGGGGTAGCGGAGACACCGACATCTGGAAACCAAGCACAACGCAAGGTAAGATGCTAGGGGTTGACACCAAATAATGAAAAAACAAAAGAGTAGCACACAAAAGTATGATACAGTAAAAATACAAGAACTCATGCAAAGATAACCTAGGCATAGTAATTCTTCAAGTAAAGCCCATTTCTGGGTTCACTCAAAGGAATACCATCATAATCGACTAACTCATAGGCTCCTTTCTCCAACACTTGTTTAACGACATAAGGGTCACGCCACATAGCCTCAAATTTTCTGGCCCCTAGTAAATCACGATCTTGTTCATAGAGAAGAACTAGATCACCTTCGGAGAAAACACGTGGTTTAACATACTTTTCGTATTGGGATTTCACGCGTTTCTTCTAGGTTTCAATTACTAAGGTGACATCATGGTGGGTTTCGTCTAATCGCATCAAATACAATAGACGTTCTTCTTCGGTAGAGGTGTTGGGGAGAATTTCAATGACTATCTTCAACGATGGTATCCCACATTCAATCGGCATAACAACTTCAATACCATACACTAGATGAAAAGGTGTAAATGCCTTGGCAGATTTCACAGATGTTTGATAGGCCCACAATGTTGAAAACAACATCGTGTGCCAACTTGTCTTGTGAATTCCTATTATCCATCGAAGCATGGTGATAAGAACTTTGTTTATTTCTTCAAATTGTCCATTGGCCTGTGGATAGTAGGGGGTTGCGTTTTCATGTCGAAGACCCAACTTTTCGGGAAGCTCGGACATCATGAAATTTTGAAAATGGCTACCGTGATTAGTGATGATAGCTTCTGGGATTACGAATCGTGTGATGATATGATTGAATATGATTAGGGCTGTAGTTTTTCTAGTATTATCGAATATAGGCATCACCTCGACTCATTTTGTGAAATAATCCATGGCTACGATGATGTATCCATGCCCCTCGGCTGAGTGAGGGTTACATGTCATGAAATCAATGCCCCGTTTTGCGAAAGGTCCAACGGAAACTACAGGGTGTAAAGGAGTGGGATGATATCGTATCTTTTTGCTGTATGTTTGACAAGCATGGCATTTTTTGGATGGAAATAATACAATCTTTGAATAAATAAGGCCAAAAATACCCTACTCGTAAGATCTTTTGGGAAGTAGCATACCTAGACATGTGACCACCACATGCTCTAGAATGGCAGTCATTCAAATCTTTCTTAGCCTCATCATAGGTGAGACATCGTCGAAAAATGGAGTCAACCCCACGACGATAAAGAGTGTCGTCGAGGATAATATACTGATGGGCTTGGTAACATATACGATGATGGTCAACGCTAGACAAATCAGGCCAAAAAGTTTGAGTCTGGAGATAAATAATGATATCTCCATACCAAAGGTCATTGGAACTGATCAGAAAGAGGGATTTGTTAGGTAAGGAATCCTCTGCTACATTTTTTATCTCAGTGCAGGGAAGGTCACATCTCAGTTCGACAAACACCAAGGATTTCTTAGACTTAGCGCGTTCGAACTCTAAGTCAAACTCCTGGAGAATCACTATCCATTTGGAGTATTTTCCCCCTAGAAATTAGCGTGTAAGAATGTGTTGCATAGGGTTGCAATCGAAAATTACAGTGGTCATGTATAATAGGATATAGTGGCGGAAACGTTGGATAGCTTGAACAGCTACCAAGGCTAGGTTTTCAACATGTAAATATTTGTCTTCGATAGTCGTGAGACTCCGACTCAAATAATAAATGACATGTTCATTGTGTAAATCGTCTTCTTGGACTAGAACCATGGAAATGTTAGAGTCTGAAGTAGCGAGATAAAGGAAATAATCTTGACTATAATCGAGTGAGAAAAGTAGTGGGGTACGGGTTAAATTTAGCTTCAAAGCTTCGAAATATTTGTTGGTAGTGGTATCCCATGTGAACTCAGAACCTTTCTTCAACAATCGAGTAAATCTGAGTGTTAACTTAGCATAGTTTGGGATGAAATGATGTAAAACATTTTCCTTCCCTTGCAAACTTTGAAGCTGGCAGAGTGAGGAAGGAGGAGGGAGATTGAGGATCACCTCGACCTTCAAAGGATCTACCCTGATCCCCTGACGTGAAACAATAAATCCCAGAAGTCGGTCGGACTCCACACAGAAGACACATTTGTGTGGGTTTAAGAATATACGATAGAACCGACAACGAAGGAAAATGGATCGGAGGTGTGTCAGATGGTCACTACGATGCATGGAATGTGCCAGTAGGTCATCTAGATATGGTTGTACAATGTGCTTGATTTCATGAAAAGCATAAGACATGGAACGTTGAAAAGTCACACCGACGTTGTTTAAACCAAAGGGTAGTTTCCGGTAGGCAAATGTGCCCCAAGGACAAATGAAAGTATTTTTGTGTTGATCCGCATGTAAGATGTTGATTTGATTATATACGGAGAAATCGTCCATCAAAGAGAAGATTTCACTTCCAGCGCAATCCTCGACGATCTGGTCAATGAAGGGGGTGGGAAATTTTCCCTTAGGACAATCTTTGTTGATATCCCTATAATCAACACAGACACAGATCGTACCTTATTTCTTGTTAACCAAAACTAGATTGGATACCCAATCAGTTAAAGCCACAGGATAAATAAAGCCATCTTTAAGAAGTTTTTCAACCTCAAGCTTGATAGCATCTACTTTACGAGGGTGGACCGGGAAAAGTATCTACCAGACAGGTTTAGCACCTGAGTACATCTTAATTTCATGTACAACAATATCAGGGTCAATACCCGACATCTCTTCATAGCTCCATGCGAAGATGTCACGAAACTCCTGAAAAAAGGACTTATATGTGACAACCTCATCGGTGGAACATGAAGCTCCGATGTGAACATTTTTGACAACTCCAGGTTTAATAGATATGTCGAGGGGGATGGTGGCGCAATCCTCGACGATCTGGTCAATGAAGGGGGTGGGAAATTTTCCCTTAGGACAATCTTTGTTGATATCCCTATAATCAACACAGACAYAGATCGTACCTTATTTCTTGGTAACCGGAACTAGATTGGATACCCAATCAGTTAAAGCCACAGGATAAATAAAGCCATCTTTAAGAAGTTTTTCAACCTCAAGCTTGATAGCATCTACTTTACGAGGGTGGACTGGGCAAAGTCTCTACCAGACAGGTTTAGCACCCGAGTACATCTTAATTTCATGTACAACAATATCAGGGTCAATACCCGACATCTCTTCATAGCTCCATGCGAAGATGTCACGAAACTCCTGAAAAAAGGACTTATATGTGAC
>ML796739.1:302600-329067 GCA_009831015.1 Picea engelmannii
GGGGGGGGGCATGAATCGTGCATTGGTGTTCAGTACCTTTTTCTCATTTCTTGAGAATATTGATATTGATGAGTTAAGATTTTGGGACATCGTGCATATGGGAATGATAAATGTTTTCTCCTTCTCATAGCATAGCTTTCATCGAAATGAAAAGATTGCATCTTCATATCTTTGCATAATTTTCGAGTCGATCAAAACACCATATTGTCCACACCATTTTCCTTTTGAGTAACAATAGCCATAAAATAAAGCGCTTATAAAAATTGATTAGACATTTTTATATTTTCTGGTAGCAAACCTACATTAGATTAGTTGTAGGGATTTGGAATAGGTGTGAAAGATAACTTTCCAAAGCTATAAACAAACATAGAATCTACAGTTACAGAGCAGTTAAATCCACTTAGTACATTTTGTCCTGGGAAACCCTTCTAACACAAGGGTCAATCACGAGGTCACATTGAGACTGGAAGAGTTACTCACCCCGTTTTGTTGGTCTTGGTGTAGATATTACATGTATTATGGGGGTCGCTTGAGAGGTATACCCACAATGATGAGTGGAAGCCTTTCAAGTTAAATTCAAGCTAGATACCCTGCCCTTGCACGTGGATCGGATTGTCGACTATTTCCCTAGGCATCACTGTAATAATTGGTAACCTTAGTGGCCTATCTCTCTAGGTTCTTTACACGAGGTGAATGTGGAGGGGCAAGTCCTCACGGTACCTGGAATCGACGTTGGCCAAACTCACTCGGGCTCCTTGGAGGGTATACCCACGATTATGTGTGGGAGCTTGCACCAGGGTGTAAGTCCATTAAGTAGGTCGTCAACGTAACTTTTCCACCCTCTCTATCTCATCCCTTTATTACATTGTTCCCGTGACGTTGGATTTCATCACCAACTAGTGTGTTCATTGTGAGAAGGTTTTGTTTGTTTGCTTGCTTCCTAGATTTTTAGCATGTGTTGTTTGTTTTCCCTAGCAGACTCTAGGTTGGATTTATTTAATGGTGTTAGTTCCCGGAATGACCAATGAAGGAACCCCTGCTCCAGGGGAACCTTTTATTTTTCCTTCCTATGGAAACATCGGTCCTCCTCACATCGCTACTTTGAGCCTTCCAGGTCTCACTATTGGATTGTCGGTATGGTTGTTTTCCACTCAGGTAATCCCCAATGAAGTTAGTTCTTCAGTCACAAGCACTTCCCCCCAAGAGCATCAACCTCATGTTGATCCTTCACCTTCTTCATCAGTAAGTTCTTCTTCTCCTTCTTCACTTGCAAGGTCTCCTTCTATTTCATCTTCTTCGTCGAGTAAAAATTTTGAAGCTAGTAACCCGGTGAATAAGAAGAAGAAGAAAAGAAAGAAGAAGAAGAAGAAAGTTAAGCAGGGATCCAAACTTCCAACCACTGTCAAACATGTTGGAAAAAAACCAGTTACTATTAATCATGTTGGGAGTGTTGATGATGTCAAGATCACCCAAACAACCCGTAAGCCCAAGTACCCTTGCAGGCTTTGTAAGGGTAACCATCTTCTTAAGGATTGCCCTGGTCTATCCAAGGTTATCGAAGCATGGTATACACACCCTCACCAAACCATGTCATTAGCCTCTGAACAACATGCTAACGACCCCACGTCAACTAGTCACGATACTGTTGGGAAGAAGAAAAGTAGAGTCAAGTTCCCATGCATGTTATGCAAAGGGAGTCATCTCACTCACCTTTGCCCTTGTATGGATGAAGCCTCTAAATTACAGGAAGACATGACTGTTTTACAACCTCAACTTCCAACTGCTTACCATAAGCTTTCTCTCAACCCTCCAATAGTTGATGGTATGATCACTCCGGTCCCTTCACCGGTCAATCCAGTTGATCATGTCGTCACTTTGGTCACGTCCTTAGTTGAAACAATTGACAAAGTGGTTGATCCGATACCTTCCTCGGTCAATCCCACTCTCCCCTCAGAGAGTGGAACCCAAGCGGTCGATCTGTCTCCACCCATCGACCCCATTCTCCCTTTGGAGAATGAAACCAAAGTGGTCAATTTGATCCCATCATCGGTCGATCCTACTCTCCTGCTCAAGAGTAAACCCGATACTGCCCACGTTTTTCTTGTTGATACAGACTCTGTTGTGCCGGGGGATATTCCTCCTTCTCCCATGGGACCCCCTCCAAGTAATGAGGCCATCCGTTTTGATTGGGGTGTGCTAACTGGACCTCGTCTTCCTTCTTACATTCCTTTCAGGATTACAGTATAGGTTTGTGGTCGGGACATTCCTCAAACGTTGATAGATGAAGGTTCGTCTGTTAGTATTTTGTCCTCTATTGCTTGGCAAGCTTTGGGTTATCCTCCACTTGCACCAGTTACATAGAATATGTTAGCTTTTAACAGAAGAACCAATCAACCTTTAGGGACCCTTCCTCAGTTTCCTGTAACTTTGGGAGGGAAAATAGTCTTTATTGACGTCATGGTAGTCCAAGACCCCTTGGATTTTGCTTTACTCCTTGGGCGAGATTATGTCTATGCCATGAAAGCTATTGTGTCTACTCTTTTTTGTGTGATATCTTTCCCTCACGATGGATGAGTTGTGACTGTTGATCAACTTTCATTCATTGACCCAGACTAGATTGCCTCCCTCAATGGTTCTTATATGCAAATGGTATCTCCCCTGCCACAGGTCAATTATGTGGCGTTGTCGCCCATGGCTTCAACTTCTGATGACTTAGATCCAATAGTTGACATGGTGATCTCTTTGATAGGGTTGCTAGAGCCTGATCTCTTTACTCCTGTCATGGCCCTCGACATGGTTTCCTTCCAAAGTGTGTTTCTTCCTTCCAGCGAAGACCTCTTGGAAGCCATGACCGAGTTTTGTCCCTTGACATGGTCTCCTTCTAGAGCATTGTCCTCTTGGAATCCATGATCAAGAAGACTTTGAGGATATTTTTTTGTGTCTCTGAGGCAACCTTGTTAAAAAATGAAACAGAGGTCTATGAGCACGATTTTCTAATTTCAAGATCATTAAAAAATGAAACAGAGGTTTTTGAGCATGGTTTTCTGATTTCAAGCTCGTTAAAAAATGAAACCACTTACGAGGATAGTTTTTTTCGTCTCTGTGGAAACCTCGTTAAAAAATGAAATAGAGGTTACGAACATAGTTCTTGTTTCTATGTCAAGCTCATTAAAAAATGAAATTGTTTTCCCCCTCTTTGTTTGAGTCAAGTCCTTCGTCTAGTATTTGAAGCTTCATTTCCTCCGCCTTTTATCGTTGGATGCAATGAAGCTTGGGGGGCATTTTCTTACAGCCTCTGGACTTCATGCTGAAGTTTGAGCCCCAAGCTTAGTCTTTGTTCTTAAGCTGGGGGCTAAGTACCAGTCATGCGTTGGGAATTTGCGAGCATAGTTTTCTATGATTCAAGCTTGTGTAAAAATAAAACCAGGTCCAAGCATAGTTTTGTTTTGTTTTAAAGCTTACGTAAAAATGAAAACAATCCCGAGCTTAGTCTTTGTTCTTTCTCATGCTCATAAATACATGAGAACAAGTTACCGAGCTGAGTCTTTGTTCTTTCTCATGCTCGTAAATACATGAGAATAAGTTACCGAGCTTAGTCTTTGTTCTTTCTCATGCTCGTAAATACATGAGAATAAGTTACCGAGCTTAGTCTTTGTTCTTTCTTGTGCTTGTAAATAAGTGAGAATGTAACTGAGTATACTTTTATCACGTTTTCGGACTCGTAAAGGTTATACGAAAAAGGAACCCCCTGGAGTTCCCTTTAATCTCTTTTCAGACTCTCTAAACATGAAAAGATTGTTGAGCGACCTTGCTATTTTCACGCTCATTAAAATATTTGAAGAAAGCATCTGTTGGGCGATAATTTATCTCTTTTTTCGGTCTCATTAGACTATTTTATGAAAACGGAACTAAGAGAGTTCTCTTTTAAGTGTTTTTCCAGACTCTATAACCATGAAAAGCCTTCGAGTTTTCTATCTTTGGACTCGTTAAACAAACATCGACAGACCCATATGGGACCAAACCATTACTTATTAGGGTTTGTTAAACATACTCCAAGGGACTCGTCCGAAGGATGAGCTTAAATTGACAAGCATATGTTATCCTCCTCAAGCTTGCGTAAAAATAAAGAGGTACTTGCCAGAAATGGTGGGGGAAAAAATTGGGAAAGAAATGTAGCTAAACCTGTATTATGTGGGAGAGTCACTTTTGAACATGACACCCTTTCACTCACCTTGTGTCTAGGTTGGAAAATCCACTTGTCTCCTGATCATACTCCTATAAGATTACAAATTGGTCTGTGATCCATGTTGTTGAGTCAGTATTTCCAAGATAGTTGTCGTATCGTCAATATGTTCAAAAAAGAAGTTCAACCCGAAAAACCTTCTACTGCATCGGCCATTTCTGCAATCTTTAAGCCTTGTATTGTGTTGGCCATCCCTGAGTCAGCCCTAAATTACTTGTTACTCTGACCTACATCAAATCTTGTTACTTGTTTCATGTCATTGATGTGGGATACATTAAGGCCCTCCTGTGACGAGTATTTTCCTATCGACTTCAACTCATTATCCAGGAACAAGACTTAGAAATTGTTTGGTACCTTGGGACTTGCATGCCTCAATGGCAGGCTTCCTCACTTTCAACAGTGGGTTTCCATCATTAACCCCTGATCGAAAGATTACGTCAGATGTTCCACCTCAACTCATTCATTCACATTCAATGGATTGTACTAGTGTACCTTGGGAGTCATTGACATTAATGGTGATTTCCCTCGCACTTGTTAACGGTATACACTAATGACTGGTAATCAAGTGGTTTCTACCATGTTCGACTTCGACACATGTATTCACATGGTTAGATTTGTACTATAGAGTGGTGGAGATGAAGACCCTGGATCTTTTCTAACAGATTCAGGTTGCGTTGGAGTATATTCAGTGTACTATTGCATAGATCCACATTGTATGTCTGGTGGCTATGTTCAAATTTGAATCTTTAACACATATATCCACAATGTATTTTTGGTGGCTATGTTCAGATTTGAGTCATAATGGCATGGATCCACAGTGTATGTTTGGTGGCCATGACCTGTCTTACTTAACATGGATCTTTGCATGTCGGCATTTGTGCTTTGAGTCATTTGTATTCTAAGTATGGGAATTCCTACCTCAGTGATGATATATTATTGTACTATATTTCCTTGTTTATTGGTAGGTTTCCGACCGACTGTTTCTTGTTCCCTACACAGACTCGACAAAGTATTTTAGCTATCACTCTGTTCTAACTTCATACTTTGGGGGGCTCTCTGTTACACATTATTTTCTTCATCCCTATGACCGTTAATGATGTAAACCTATATTTTTCCTTCAGAGGGGTCAATGGCCTGAGTTCCTAAAGAGAGAAGGGAGAAGAACTTTTCCTGAGAAAAGAAGTTTCATTTTCCCTTGTAAAAACCCTGTAAAAAAGGAAGTTCGCAGGTTGCTATATAGGCAGGATGCGAGAATGCCTGATTCTCGTAGGTTGCACCATAGCTAGGGTGTGATATGTTCACAGGTTTCTCTATAGGCAGGGTGTGAGAATGCCTACACATGGGTAAAACAAGCGTTTTCTCGAATATTCTAGAAGGAGAAGCTTCTATGGTGAGGTGGCATCCGAATGGTTTGGATCTTAATCGCTTTCATGATTTAGTGGGATCATCCTACGTATCCTCACCTTATCCTCTTCAACTTATAAAAGGAGAGGAGTTCTCATGGATAAAGTTAGCTTTTGAGCTTTTTATTTTGGAGCTTGAAGTGGGATTTGGCTTGGAATTGTTAGCTTGGTTAGAGTGGCTTTGAGATTTTCTTTGTCAAGGTAGATTGTGAATACTATCAGATATGTGCTTTCAGAATTCTTGGAGTGAAAGTGTGTGGGGAATGAAGGACAGTTGGAAGAGACCTTACGACATCAAGGCCATGGTTGTAATCTCTCTTTCACATTTAATATGATACAATAATATGATTCTTTCCTATAACGCTTGTTGTGTTTTATTGTATGATTCCTTGATCACATACATAGGTTTATATTGATTTTATGCTATTACTATCACTTTGGTTGGTTGCGTTCTTTTGCAGTTTCATCATTGTACGAGCATTGGAATGGATCTAGGATGGCGATGGCGAGAGGAAGTGGCGTTTAAATGGTATGTCTCCTATCCCTCTTTAGTTAATAAATTCAATATCTAAAACTTAAGGAAAGAGTCATGTCCTGTCCTATTTTGTTCTAGATCCAAGTGGATCTAGGGAGATTTGTTAGTGTCCTCACCTACCGATTAGTCCGATAATAGTATGTTAAGTTACTACTTAATTAGAAATAAAAGTTCATTTATAAAAAAGGGGCCATCACCTCTTTGATAAGCTAGTAGACTTTGAATAAACACATTTTCTGAATTGTTGGATACTTGCTTGATAATGTAAGGAGTTCTAGTTTGATCCATATTTATCTGTCTTTGTGGTAAATAGTGAATTCTTACTTCATTTAGTTGTGTTGTAGATAGTCCTAGTACTCTCTTTTGAGAAGGCAGGGCCCACTCAACATAATAAGTGTGTTGTTGTTTCATTATTTTACAATTGGATTTTTTATGTTTTTATTTTACAGTTTACACTAGAGCTAAGTTAATGTGGATTTTGATATAGCTTGAAGTGTTTGATAGAAGTAATCTCCATTGAATGTAAGAGTGGATTGTTATTTAATTTTTGCAAGTGTTTTTTTGTTTTTCAAGTGTGATTTAATTCAACAAATGTCAACATCGAATTATGAACAAACCATCAACCATGTACATCATGTGCCATACCATGTGCCAACCATGCATATCAACCATGTAAATCAACACCATATAATAAGATCTCATCAATGAAGTATACATTCCAAGAATATGTGCCAAAAGTGAAACAAGCATATATCAGGATCATCAAGAAGTGCCTATATCAATGTACCAACAACATGCCAACCATATGCCTCAAACAAGCATCATAACACACATGATATTCTTCTATAATAAATCAAGTGCCACAAACCATATTCCAAGAAATGTATATAAACCATCAAGCATCAATAATGTACCATATACCATCAACAAGTGCATCAACCATGCACCAAACTGTTGGATTAATGAGAGGGGGGGGTGAATCGGTAATGGAGCAATCGAATCCTTTTTAACCATAAATGCAAGTGTTATATCAATGTAGCATTATCATCCAATAGTTGCAGACTAAATAAAAAATGAACAAATGAGCAATCATGCACATACACAGTAAACCAGTGTTTTTACGTGGAAACCCAAAGTGGGAGAAAACCACATAATGATTTTTCTTATATGTATTTAAGAATAATGTTCATTGGAAGCAACAACTTCCTTTGTTTTCCAGCTGCAACTGGAAGGAGGCTCCAACCCCCTAGTTTCTCAGGCTACAATACGAGGAAAGCTCCAAATACCCAATTCTATGGATACAAATAGAAGGAGGCTACAACCCCTATGTTCTTCAGATACAACTGGAAGGTGGCTACAACCACATGTCCTTGCCCTGTCCAACTTCCCTAATGTAGCAGTAGAATGATGGAACCATTGTCACACTATCACTGTGAGATATACAGTTGTAAACCTATACCAATCAACTTGTAATAAACCTGTAACAACCTATACCAATAACCTGTGCCAAAATGTACCATACATCAACCTGTACCTCAACTTGTACCATAAACAAATGCATCAACCATGCACCAAACCTATACAAATAACCTATCACAATAACCTGTCCAAACAACCTGTAATTAACCTGTACCATAAACAAGTGCATCAACCATGCACCAACCTATACCTCAACCTGTACCATCAACGAGTGCATCAACCATGCAACAAATATGTACCAATTATGCATCAAATACACATAAACTATGACTCATCAAGATGTACCGACATCATCAACTATACACCTCATGTATGTGCCAACTCATCAACTACTTGTCTCAACCATGTACCCAACATGTACCTCAACCAAAATCTCTCATCAATTTCATCATCCAAATCTGACTTGTAAATCTATAATATAACTGGTGTATATGATCACATACCTTCAAACCTTCCTTAACTTTAACAACAAGAGACTAGCATTTTCATCAAACTTTACTTTAGTCTCACATGACTAGTTTTGGATTAGTCAATAACCCTAACTTGAAATAATCATAACTATGTATCTGTAATGAATAAATATCTGAAAAATAGTATACAATGTTATTCAGTGTGTTTTGTGCAATTCCTCCAGGTATCACTACTTGGAACCTCTCATAAAAGGACTTATAGCAAAAATGGCATACCTTGTTGAATTCTGGAATATTTTAGGGAGAGAAGTTATAGAGCGTGCCCCGCATGGAATATTTCGTGTATGGATCTGAAAAATTGTACACAAAATACTAAAGACTATATTATAACCAACATGTTTGGTTTTACTGAATTTGGATCTTTTATGAATAAGTTATGAAATTTTTACCTGAAAGACATGTTTTAGACTAGTTTCAGGACTAGCCACAAACCCTAGTTTCCACGGAGTGTAACTCGAAAAATACAATGACCCACACGCTGAAATTTGTGTCAAAGATACTTGGATATGTTTCCTCGATGTCCTCCCAATTTCATGGTCTGAATCATTCTATAAAAAACGTTATTTCGAAAATGGTGAGATGACCTGTAAATAACATACCTTAGAAAGCATCATCAAAAGAATTTATCCTCCCTTGAATTTAGGCCTTCTTTACTTCACCTACCCTATGAAATTTGGCTTAGATATCCTTTGGTTACCTCAGTCACCTATATATATTCAATATTCTCAAGTGTGATTAAAATGAGAGAGCCTTTCCTCTTATTTATACTTTCATGTAGCTTCCTCAAGGGGTTACCCTTTAACAATCTTAACTCACTTTCCTTATTTTAGGGTTAGCCCACTTCTAACCACTTGTCAACTTATTAATTTATCCATTAAATTTATTATTTAAATAATTTATTTTCTATTCACTTTGAATTATATTACACTCATCATCTCACTTTATTATTTACCTTCTAAAAATCTCTTAAACCACTTTGACTACTTTGACCTTTTGGGGCTTCTAGATGACTCATGAGGATTCTCCAACTTCACATGGCCATAACTCTCTAACCGTGAGGAGTTATGTGACGTTCCACATACCATTGGAAATGGAATGACATGTAATATCCATATATAATAGTATTAGCTACAAATATATCAAAACTCATACCATTATCCATCAAACAAACTTTGGTCCATTACCCAAACCTGTGCTTTCCAACTTCACATGGCCATAACTCTCTAACTGTGAGGAGTTATGTGACATTCCACATACCAATGGAAATAGAATGAAATGTAATACCAATCTATAATAGTCTTACCTTCAAATATATTAAAACTCATACCATTATACATCAAACAAACTTGGGTCCAATACCCAAACCTTTGTGCTACCGAAATTCCCTACCGGACTTTTTCCAAGGGTTTAATTCAATCACTAAGGGTTGAAATCAATCTATAATATCACTCTCCAATGGTTGAAATAAATGGAAACCAACAATACATACCAATTTTCCATCAACCTAGGCCAACTGTCTGACAATATCCCCCTTTGGCATTAATGGCAACACCAACATTGATGGAAACACTTAGTCATGATAACATTCATGATTATACTCCTCATCAATGTTTCTATCTCTCCCCCTTTGACATCAATGGAAAAGGGTATCTCCCTTTGGGGATTCACTCCCTAACTAAACTCTCCTTGGGCTACTTCCCCTGTCTACATGCCTCTATGCTCTCTCTCCAAGCATTTCTATCCTGCATCTGATAAGTCTCTCCCCCTTTGTCACCAATGGAAAAGGTATGTTTCCATCTGAGGTTCCTCCCCCTAACTGAACTGTCCTTGGGGATAATATCCCTAACATAAATCTTCCTGAAATTGATCCCCCAGCTTGAAAAGTCCTCTTTATGGTGCTTCCTTGTGTAAGTCTAAGACATATAAGATAAGCATTCAAAAGCATTCATTTTCGAGTAGAAACTATTATGAGTCTCTAGCGAAAATACTCAAAGGGTTCCCTTGGAAGCGGTTTTCTAAAGATGTCTTCTACTTGTTCTTTTGTGCCCACATATTCAACTTTGATGTTCTTCTCTACAACTTATTCCCGTAGAAAGTGATACTCTATTGGAATGTGCTTCTTCTTGGATTTCATCACCGGGTTCTTTGAGATACTCATGGAAATTGAATTATCAAAATAGATTGGAATGGGCTCATCATACTCAACTTGTATATCTAAGTAGAATGTTTCTCCATTGGTGCTTCATCGGTCATCAATGCAACCCACCCAATATGCATCTATGTAGGCAATAAGTGATAGATCATTTCCTTCTGTATACCATAATCCAAACTCTTATGTTCCTTTGAGATATCTGAAAATCGTCTTTACTACTAAGACATGTGATTCCTTTGGTACTGCGTGAAATCATGCCACCTGTCCAAATGCCTACATTACATCTGATCTAGATGTTGTCAAATATAGTAATCTACCAATCATTGACCTGTATTTCCTCTAGTGTGTAGACTTTGAATCATCATATTTTCTCAACTTACAACTGGTTTGCATAGGAGTGATAATTGGTTTGCAATCTTCCATTCCGAACCTCTTTAGCATTTCTTTGATATACTTAGTTTGAGAAATACAAATTCCTTGGTTTCTTTGAGATATATGAAGACCTAGAAAGAAGGATAGTTTTCCAAGTAATGACATTTCAAATTCATTATGCATATCCTTTGCAAATTTTTGGCTTAACCTGTCATTAGTACTTCCAAAAACAATATCATCAACATAAATTTCAATTAATAAAATGTAATGTCCCCGGCCACCCAGTTCGGGCCACGATACACGAGCAAAATTATTTTTTTTCTCTCTGCGGAACATACTGTAACATACCCAACATCCAACTGAGCTATGCCACATAAAAAATTTGAACTGCATTCAATTAAAACATATACAAACAGAACCTTTGCGGAACTTCATATATAAAACGTAAACAGAAAAATAAATTATGTAAAAGCATGAATTCATACTGAAATAACAGTAAACATAGACATGAAACATATACAGGAAATACCCATAAACATACAAACAGTTATAACCACGCATAGGATAAACCCATCCAACTGAACACGTAAATAATAATGCAACATGTAAATTTATCACACAATTGGCACTTATCTTGGTAATAATATCACCAACTATGTGTAGACATTCCACAAACCTCCAAGCCCTAGACCCCACTTCTCATCACTCTCAGCAGTGGGTCACCTCCGAGCTAGGACTAAACTCCACCCGGGTAAAGGGATTCCTAACCAAGCAAATGGATCTCAGAAAACATGAAAGGATCTGTCACAGGTGCCAACTCAAACTAACAGCCTATAGTACCTCATTCCCCACATGCTTGTCCCACCCCAGGAAGTGTGCCCCTTTACTACTCAATATTCCTTCGGCTGCCCCACTTCCTTTCTGGGTTTCAGCAACAAGCCGGACAGGAAGTTGTAGTTTAGCACCTTCAAGAAAACAATTCCCAACAATTCTCTCACCTAGAGAGAAACTGCTCACAGGCTTGACAATCCACCTCTTCAATATCCCACAGGCCTGACAACACACTTCTTTAGTCCAGATCCCAAGCTAACTAGCTACACAAACCGTTATGGTTATGGATACAAGTTTAGGTACAGTGACAAGAAGGTATGAAGAATAACTGATTGCCTGGGTGAAATGGTCATGGAATCATGGCTAAATGATGGAAGGAATGATGGGAAATGAACTAAGTCCAAACTATATTTATGCATGTCCCCAACTTGACACTTGTCATGTTGGAAGCTACTTTGGCCCACTTGTACCCGTCTTTAGAACTTAGGATAAAATAATTATCCATACTTTATACTTTAAGAAATATTAATATACTATTCCTTTTTGGCTTAAGCTCCCTAGATTAGCCCCTTTTCCTTAACTTTTAGCCCCTCCCTTTCCTAACTAGTGGATTTTAATCCCCCATCTCTTTTATCATGGTCGTTCTGCATGTAGCAATGTATTTTATATTAATGATGAGACATATACAAAAATAGGCGCACTGGACTTTAACATCTAGGATCTATGGGCTAATCATCACAAAACGACTCACCATCCTATATAAAATAGCATATACACAAAGGCTCGTTGGCCTCAATATTGTGCACACTTAAGATGTTGCACACAGTATCTTGGAATGCGCACACTTCATCATTTCACTGCGCAATACATGTGTGCACTATACCATGAAAGGTGCATACAAAAAAATGATATCAAACAACTCACCAGCTTAAGTACATTTTCATTTTACATTTACAATTGGGTTCATCCTAGGGATATTACATAAAATACTTCCTTGAGTTACCTTGATGTAGAGGATGTTGTCTATGCTTCCTTTCCATAGTTTGTAGGGATTTTTGTCATTGTTGTTTTGAGCATTACTCTATTTTGAATGTGAACTGTTGTATGCACTATATGTGTCCAAAACATATCTGTCAATTTGGAATCCATTAGCATTGTTTGAGCCATTTCCTATGTAATTATCATCCATTATGACAATGTTCCTTTGTCTCTGAACCATTCTCTGAACCAATCTATGAATCCATTCTCTCGTCCATACTTTCCAAGAATTTACTTGCGTGACTTTCCATAATACTGCCCATTTATCACTATATTATCATGAAGTCTTGATTAATCCATCAAATTGTACTTCTTCTAACTGGCTGCTCTAGATCTGTCTTCTCAAACTTTGCAACTTGCTCGAAGGATGGTTCTTTGGTCTGTCACAGCTATCCCCCTGTCTAATATTCATATTACCTTGGAGTCTCTAAGATGGATGGCTCAGAACAATTCATGCTCTGATGTGTATTCATCATCATATTCATTGGTAGATTCATCGTCTCTCTGAGCTATGACTTCTTTATTTCTGTCTGTGGATTCATCCTTCACTACAATGCCTTAAAATACAATCTCTTGAACATGTTCCTTATTTACCTGTCCTTATTTTCTTTCAGTTTTTTTCCAAACCTTTATGTATATGTCATCTTTATTTTTCTCTGTAGAATTTTCTTCATCTCATTTTATTGCCAATATTTTTATCTCTGGGATGTAGTCTTTGTTCACTTGTTCTTCGTGTTTTCTTATCCATACTTTCTTATATATGATATCAGTGTTCTCTTTCATGGAAGTATCGATAATGCTTCTACAATCACTAGATATGTATCCATAGTTATGACATTTGTAACATTAAATGTTACGTGGCACCACATATGCACTTCTTGCTTGAACATTTCTTTTATAATCCCTGCAATCTGCAACCTTATGTCAAAAATTAGTACAATAAAAACAATAACCATAAAAGAAATTTGCATACCTGGGAGTGAATGATCTTCTTTGTGGTGTAGTCATTCTGAATTTCTTCCTTGACTGATCATGATCATGATTGAAGCTTCTTTGTGGCATGAATGGTCTTCTTGAAGATGTATCTTCAATAGTTTTCTTAGATTATGGTTGACCATGATTCCTTCCTTTGAATACTTCTGCATAAATCTTTCTATTTTCTTCATTATTCTTTTCTAGTAACCTTGAGTGCTTCTCTTCATTCTCTATAACTGATGTGAATGTTTCTGTCTCTTCATCATTCTTATTGATCTTGACAATTTTACTTCTCAATGTGACAACTTCTTCTTTAATCTTCTCAACCTCTTCTTCTTTCTTCATTATCTGAGACTTCATGACTTATTTTGTTCTTTTCGCTTCTTCAAGCTGAATTTTTAATGTGATTATTTCTTCTTCAAGTCCTTTCTCTTCTTGACCAAACTCTAGCTCAAGATAGTTTAGATCATTAGTTATTTCCTTAATACGATATGTCAATATATTCTCTCTCATTTCTGCTTCTTCCTTATGTTCTTCTATGTTGGCTTCCAAATACTTCTTTTGATATTCAAGATTTTCTTTGATCTTTCTGGCTTCTTCTAGCTGAGTTCTAAAGTTCTCGATGACCTGTTGGGATTCTTCAAAAATGTGAAAAATTTCCTTTTGTTTCATCAATTATTTCTTGAGTGACTTGTTTTCTTCTCTTAGTTTATCTAAAGCACTAATCATTTCTCTGGTGATTATGTACTCTTCATCTTCTAAATCTGTTTGACATGGTGGACACAATTCTTCTTGATCTGTATCTGCATCTTCTTTGGAATTTTATGAATCTGCGATGGGTGAAGAATATATTTTATGTAACTTATCCCAAATTTCTTTGGCTGATGAACATTTACAAAACTTTTCTCTTATCGGAATAGGTAATCCTTCCCAGATAAAATCCATTACTATTTTTTTATTCTTCTTCAATTCCTTCTTGGTTGCAGTCTTTTCCCTTTTTGAACTATCATATCCTGTAACAATTGATAACCAAATATAAGGTCGATTTTTCTGTAAAAATAATTTCGTCCTTCTGCTCCACATCTCATACTTAAAACCATTCTGACCATTAAACATCCGTACTCCATTCTCAGAATAATCCATGATCTCCTTTGAGTGGTTAAATTGTTTCCTGAAGGAACCTGCTCTGATACCATTTGTTGGATTACTTAGAGGGGGGTTGAATCAATAATGGAGCAATCAAATCCTTTTTAACCACAAAATTAAAGTGTTATATCAATGTAGCATTATCATCCAATAGCTGCAGAGTAAATAAACAATGAACAAATGAGCAATCATACACACACATAGTACACTAGTGTTTTTACGTGGAAACCCAAAGTGGGATAAAACCACAAAATGATTTTTCTTATATGTCTTTAATAATTACATTCATTGGAAGCACCAACTTCCTTTGTTTTCCAGTTGTAATTGGAAGAAGGCTCCAACCCCCTAGTTTCTTAGGCTACAATATGAGGGAAGCTCCAAATATCCAATTCTTTGGCTACAACCAGAAGGAGAACGCAACCCCCTATGTTCTATGGCTACAACCGGAAGATGGCTACAATCACCTATCCTTTCCTCGTCCAACCTTCCTGATGTAGCAGTAGAATGATGGAACCACTGTCACACTATCACTGTGAGATATACTATTGTAAACCTCTACCAATCAACCTATAACAATATGTACCAATAACATGTGCCAACATGTACCATACATCAACCTGTACCTCAAGTTGTACCATAAACAAATGCATCAACCGTGCACCAAACCTATAAAAATAACCTGTCACAATAACCTGTCCAAACAACCTGTAATCAACCTGTACCATAAACAAGTGCATCAATGGCGCAGGCGCACCCCCAGGCACGTCCACTCACAGGGTCTCTTCCTTCCTTGGCCCAAAGAACTGAAAATCTCTTCTAATTCCCTATAGGGAATTTTCCACACCCACAACAGTTCTCCAAAAGATCTCCCTTAACGATCGGGAAACCAACGCTGGCCTTTTCCTTTGTGATCGGGGTTCCTCCTATCGGGATTTTGACATTTGAAATGTCCAAACAATTTGTTTTATCGATCCCCAATCCTCGATACGCTCATTTACTGCATTAGCCCTTCCTGGCTAAGCCTTTAGTCCATATGACCGCTTTCTATAAGACCACAGCCTTATATCCCTTCCATCGAGATTTCGGACTTCAAAATCCCGATGTGCTTCCAAATTTTGTTAGCCCTCCAGGCTAGACCCTTGGTCCACGTGACCTCCTCTATATGACCGCAGTCATGCCTCCCATCGGGGTTTCAGACTTTCTGATGTTGAAATGAAAACATCCTTAGGATTCACGATCCCTCGAATCCCGATGCACCCTTTACACGTTAGCCCTCCTAGCTATAGGCTTTGGCCCATATGGTCATTATCCCCGTGACCACGGTCTTATCCCTCGTCGGAGCTATGGGGTTTCAAATGCTGAAAAACTATTATAACCCTAAATTGCACCACACATGCTTACCTGGCATCAGGCCTACTCATATCCAGTCCTTTCCAAAGCTAGGCTGAATAAACTCTTTAAAATCCTCTTAAATCAAGTAAAACATGCCCTAACCCACTACTGCATGCATTGGAACGCTGGCAGGCCCACTACTACACGTGTTGGAACGCTGGATGGCCTACTACAACCCGCGTTTACCTAACAAAGCACAAAAACAGGAAAGTTGTCGACGGGACGAAAAGATTTGGGTCAGTTAACTGGAACTCCCAGCCATGCATGGCCGAGAGTTTGTCCAAAACCCTAGCTCCTTCTAGCCTATAAAAGGAGGGGTAGGGGTACTATTTAGAGGAGGAAAAAGATAGCAAAGAAACTCTGCCCAATTGCCGAATCCATTTGTCCCAACCCTTTAGCCTTTCCTCAAGCTTAAGGAGAATTCAAGCAAAGAAGTTGGAGGACAAAGAAGAGGAGGAGCCCAGGATCAGGATCGAGGAACGGTGGATGGTCTCTATACTTATTGTAAGTTGATTCATCTTGAGATTAATAAAAGAATACTTTTCCCATCCCAATGCATGAGTGATATATATTTTCTTTGATTTATGCTTAATCTCTAACCCCCAGGTAGAAAAATAGCATGCATGTGTAGTGTTTTGTCTTGATTGCAGGATTGTCTTTGGAAGGAGTAGTGAAAGCAAGCAGATAAAGCACAACGGAGGATCTACATCAAACGTCGATAGGAAAAAGGTTAGTAGGTATTTTCCATGCTTGTGTGTGAAAAAGGGGTTTGAGTATTGGGGTGATAGGTTAAAAGTGTTTTTCTTTGAGGTCATGATCTGCGTACAAGTTCATCCCTAGATTGTTAGTCCGTAGGGTATTATTTCCCAACAATAGAATTGGCGACTCCACTGGGGATATTACTCTTAGGGTTTCCGAATTTAAGAGAGGTTTTTGGGTAGTCTAAAGGAGTAGATTCTCTATTTCTTTGTTTGGTTGTTTTCTGTTAGGTCAGAGCTAGTAGGGAACCTTGTTCTTAATACCAGTTTTTTCCTTGATTGTTGCTTGACATTTACTATCGGGACACACAGAGGTAAACGCGGCCTGCAGAAGGCCTGTACGCGTGTAACTTGCACCCTAACCTTTTACAGCCTGTGTTTGAATGCTTGTTGTAGCGGTTTCAGTAGCATGTAAGAGTCAGAGAGCTTGAGAGGCTATCCTCCTCTTCCCTGTCATAATTCTACATTCTCAGGGGGCTTTCTGGATCTTATCTGAGTCTATCTAGTTCATAGTCTTGTTTCAGTTTGCCTTATTGCATGTTGTTATTTCTTGCAGTTGTTTTTATTTTCTGTTAAAGAAGCATCGAAGACTTTAAGAGACCCTGGTTGTCAATACCAGAGGCCTCTTCCAGGTCTGGGCTGCCTGTGTTTGATTTTTCTTGGATTTTATACCTACACGCGGCCTGTTTCAGTTCAGCCCGTGGGTACCCGTGTGCTGCTATAGCTCAGCACGCGTTTGAACGCGTGCTGTCTTAGTGACAGTAGCGGGCTTGTTTGGGTGCTTTTCAATTAGGGTGGGGCAGTCATCCCCTCCTGTGGTGAGAAGTGTTCCTCTCAGGAGTTTTAGTCTAGGGTTGCACAGTGAGTAGGTTAGGGCCTCTTATCCTTAGCCTGTGTTTTTCTTAGTTGATGTTTTGATAGAAAAGACAAAAGAAAAAAAAGTTTTTATGGTTTTTAGACAAGTGTTAGAATTGATGCTTTCTTGATTGCCTGTGTGCATCTTTGCTCTAGTTCTTTGCAATATGCGCTTTATGACAGAATTTTATTTTGTTTTCTTGGTTTTGTGCTTGTCAGCATTTTCCCTTTGTTGTTTCATTTTGCAACTAAATAAAAAAAAATATATCGCTTTTTCATTTTCTTCTTTGTTTGAAGATTGTGTTGTTGCATCAGTAGCTAGGAAGAAGTCTTTTTCATAAGTTTTTTGCAGTGCATTTAGCGCATAAGTAGCTCGCAGATTAAGCGAAATCCCTTTATATTTTTCTGCATGAAATCTTAGAAAATTCGAAAAGAAAAGAAGTCTTTCTTGTTGAAAAGTTGCTGGTTTTTGCATTTTTTGTCAAAGTTTTTGTTTCCAAGCATTTCTTGTTCATTTTTTCTTTGAGTCTTTACACACCATCAGTTTCACCTTCATACCTTGTGACGTAAAAAATCCCATTAAAAGAAACACTAATTAAAAACTATTAGACTTTTTGTTTGTAGGGTTCATTCACTAGCTCAGGACTAGGGTCTTGGAATAGGTTGGAGAGTAAATTCTCCAAGGCCACTCAAACCAAACATTGGAGTCTGTCATAGGGAGTGTAGAAGCCCAGTTACAGAAAGTTATCTGGGACCCCCCTCTAACACAGGGGCTAAACACGAGGTCGCGTAAGGAAAGATAGCGGAGATAACCCCTCCAAAGCTGGACCAAGCGTAGTGGAGAACACATATCGAGGATTTGTTGAGGGATTCCATCGTTTGCATTTGCCAAGGAGCTTCGTGGGTCTCGAATCTGTTCGAGGTCCTCAGTTGTCTTCCGGAACATTTTCTCTCGATACCCTTGACAGGTTTTGGGCTTGATACCCTGCTCATTGTGGTCTACCCGACTATCGACTGTACCTGCCTGGTGACTGTTCACGTGCTGGAAAACTAGTTGCCAATCTTTTCTAGGGACATACACAGGTGACTGCGGGGGTATACCGCGGTACCTAGGATAGACATCGGGCCATGCTTTGCAGATTATACCCAGAGGGTGCTTCCGTATTCGAGTTGCACTTGCACCAGTAAGTTTCTCTAGTGTTGGTTGTTGTAACTGTTCTTCAAAATAGTTAGTGTTTGCTTGTCTTATCTCATAGGGGCTTCTTTTAGTGTGTGTTACTATTTGTTCATGTAGAATACCTTAGCGTGTTGTGAATCTTCTCACACAATGGAGGATTCAGAGCTCCGTTAGTCACGAAGGCTTTTGGGCCTGCCGTCGGTTATACTGGAGCCACCCCCGCCACCATTGAGGCGGAAGCTAGACCAACAAGGGTCTTTCGAAGCAACCGGGTTCCCAACCATTGAGCCTGAACAACTACCGGAGGAATCGACCACCAATCTTGGATTGGTTGAAACCTCAAACACTGATACTTGGTCGCAAGTGATTGTGCCAATTCAATATTACGAACACCTGTCAGTACCTCACACATCTATGGCAACAAACGCTATTACTTCCTCTGGGAATTATTCCATTCCCACCACCATTGCTACCACAGGAGAAGCATCTCCTAACTTGCCTTTGTCGACAGTCCGAGCCACTATGGTCTCAGTCGCAACTACGTCGCACAGTGGACCGACCCCATCTATCGCAACGGCCACACCTCCCTTCACACCTAGTGCAACAGGCCCTCCGTTTTCATACGGTATGCCTAGTTCAGGTACAAGTCCTGCACTCACTCACTCCACTTTACTGACTTTGGGTCTGGGGGCAGGGAGCTCTAATGCTCCTCTACAAGGTCAACTTGGGGGAATTCCTGTCCCTTTCAATGCTTTTCCTTACGCTGGAGGTCATATCTCTCCTTCGTCCCCTTCACTTGGTGGTCTGCATCAGAAGTCCACCGGGCAGCCTGCACACACAAGTTCATTCGAAGCCGGGAGTCAAGGAACACCTGCGCAAACTCAGCCGGTAGGTTCATCCCCATTTTTTTGGAATGGGACGTTTGGTAATAACACTTTCACATCCACTGCTTACCCATCTGGGGGCACACCCATCTTTGGACAGTCTACGCCGGCACAGGGTACTATTCCTGCACTGGGGGCACATATACCAGGACCTTGGAAATCAGGACAAGGATCCGTTCCTTCCTCTGGAATGTCGTTCTGGGGTAATTATTTCCACAGTCAATGGAACCCCGGACAGACTTCTATGCCTCTCCCAGTAGGACCGAAATGGAGTAATCCTTCCCAAAGTCCGTCAAACACGATGAATGCCCAACATCCTATGTCCTTTATGGGGAATCAGCCAATGATGTCTCCACAGGTGCAAAACCCTTACGCTGGTCAAGGCCATGGTTTCTACCAGAACCCGAGCCAGTAGCCAAACTTTTCCTGGCAACCTGGTGCCAGTCAAACTCCAGGACCCTTTTATCCAGGCTATCAGCAGCAACCAAAACTACCATTCTTGGCGACGTTACACTTTCCATATTTGACACGGTTGTTAAATGATCCTATCTGTCATGCCGCGTTGGCCTCCTATGCCAATGAAGTTTCCTTCGGACATTCCCAAGTTCGAGGCCAAGCCTAACGAATATCCAAGTGATCACGTGACTACTTTCCACCTTTGGTGTTCATCTAACTCACTGAAAGATGACTCCGTCCAGTTGCAATTGTTTCAACGCACTCTGATAGGGAGTGCCGCGAAATGGTACATAGATCTTGATCGTTCACAATACTCTTCTTTTGGCGAACTGGCGATGGCCTTCCTTAACCATTTCCAGTTACCTGTGAGATACGATGCCGGCACAGAGTTGCTAGCCAATTTCGAGCAGATGACAACGGACCATATCTCTTATCACATCCGAGAGTGGTGACGCCGAAAGAGTCTAATAAAAGTACCAGTTCCACCCACATTCTTTCTTGAGTGGTTCCTTAAGTCTTTAGTACCGCAATTATCCAAAGACGTCGCAACTTCTGGGGTTTTCTCCGAAGAATATGCTATCATGAGGGCTCAATAGTTTGAGCTTATCTATTCTCAGTCTGGTCTATTGTACAACATCCTGCCGGATGCACCACGATCGATACTGGATAAAACTAGACAGAGAGCCGGACCACATGCCGATGGTATCGTTGGTTCGGCACAAACTAAGCCCGCTGAGCAATTGACAAAACAATTGCAGCAATTATCTATACAACACTCAGCGGCTAGTTAGACTACTACTTTGGCTGCTCCTCCTACCCAAACGTTGGAAGTACATTCCGTACAGACGACTAACCCAAAGGCCACCCAGCAGCCTGAAGGGAAGAAAAAACAATGCAAGAAAGGTAAGGGGGATAAGAAACCCAATGATAATGCTGGCGAGGGCACCACGGAAAGGAGGAGGGCGAGGTATCCATGCAACTTATGCACGGAAGACCACCCGACCCATTTATTCCCTCGACTTGCAGAGGCCGAGAAGTTTGTCACACAGCAACAGGAAGCCGTGTTGACTAATCCCTTTCAGCATGGGAAAAGTTTAACTCAAGCCTCTACAAGTGCCGAAGGGGGCAGCCAAGAAACCTGCCCTACCCCAAATAATTCCTCTTCCGCGAACGTATATATGGTTAGGGGTGATGCTTTAATAACAACTAGAGCGCATGACTATAGTAAACCAAGCACCTCTGAGAAGGGAAAAGAAGCTGAGATCCCATATCTTCCTCTATAGATTGAGAAGACGTTGGGAGAAACGATGACACGCATTCCAAAAGGTATGTTTAAGAGAGATTCTCAGAATCCAAACGCAAGGGCCGCCTAGAACTACTCTGTGGTGGAAGATTTATCCCAAACCCCTTGTGCTATGTCCACTTTGGAATTCCTCCAAAGTTTCCCTACTCAGCGAAAAGCCTTGTTGACTGCTTTAGGCTCTACTGAGACTTGTAACCCAGGTACCATCATGTTAGATACGACTGACTTGAAACCTCGTCTTCCTTACCACGTCGTGTTTCAGATAGTAGTGGCTCATCCCACGAAAAATTTTACATGAAATATCTTCCGCACAGTGGTCGACGAGGGTGCTTCGACTTGCGTTATGTCGTTAGCATGCTGGAAAGCCATTGGTCAGCCCGATTTGTCTCCATCACCTACTCTCCTCACTATGTTTGACGGGCGTTCTTTCCGACCACATGACATCATTCCTTCTTTCCCTGTGCAGTTAGGGGGAAAGACCGTGTTTGTTGAAGTAGAGGTAGTCGATTCCCCCCTCAACTACAATCTCGTTTTAGGTCGTAGTTGGAATTATGCTATGCAAGCGGTGATCGATACAATTTTCCGAGTCTTATTGTTTCCACATGAAGGCCGGATAGTGACCATTGATCAATTGTCCTTCTCTAGACCTGACCCAGCCTTGGGGGCATCCACGGTTCCCATGATAGATAATCCTCAAGCCGGTGTCGTTAACGTAGGAGTTGGTTTGTGCCCCATCCTTGATGGGTACTTTCAATTACCCACCTCCTCATAGCGATGTCAAGTTTATATCGACTCACCACAAGGCTAAGATTTTTCATGTTGCGTCGTTCCGCACAACTTACTTTGAGGACCCGTGGATTCTTCCTTCCCCATTGACCATGGTGGATGAGACAGGGCACTCCGGCATGTCCATGCCCTTGTTGGCTGCTGAAGCAGCGTACTCTTTAGTCCAGCAAGCTTCAGCTACTCCTGATCTGACTCCAGCACAAGAGTCGGATCCACTTCCAGAGCCTATCTGGGCTCAGGGTTCTCTTTCTACCACCGATTTGTTAGACTTAGTCTTGCCTTCTGACGAAGTTGTAATCAAAGCAATGATGAGTCCGGAAAAACCTTGGGATGATCTTCATCACAGATCATATTTCCTCCCAGAGTTACACCGAATTGAGGCAGGAGAATTCACTACCACCATGACGGGAGATCATCTGTATCCTATTAACCTCTTAGCTACACAGGAAATTTATGCTGAGGGGAATATGGCGACTATCGCTGAAAATATACCTCTCAATATCTCCCGAAACCCTGGCGTCGTAGAGAATGTCTTCGTCGGAGCGGATTGCTCCCCCGAAGAGATTCAGATTTACACGGATCTTTTCAAAGAATTCCGCGACGTTTTTGCCTGGTCTTACGAGGAAATTCCAGGCATCGATCCAAAGATAGTTGAACATGAAATCACAACGTATCCTGATGCTAAGCCTGTTCGACAAAAACTTCATCCAGTTAATCCTAGGAAAGTAGCAGCCATCAAAGCTGAGGTTGAGAAATTTCTCAAGGGAGGGTTCATTTACCCTATCCATCTGACCCAATGGGTGTCAAACCCCGTGTCGGTCGATAAAAAACAAGGCACGATTCATGTATGTACCGATTTTCGTGATTTGAACAAGGCATGTCCAAAAGATAATTATCCAACCCCATTCATTGACCAGATCATTGATGAGTGTGTCAGTTGTGAGGCCTTTTCATTCATGGATGGTTTTTCAGGCTATAACCAAATCCAAATCAAACCTGAGGACCAACATAAAACGACCTTCATTTGTCTGTGGGGTACGTTCACCTATCGTAAGATGCCTTTTGGGCTCAAGAATGCTGGAGCCACTTTCTAGCGGGCCATGTCTTTTGCATTTCACGACCTCAAACACATAGTCAAGGCCTATCTAGATGATTTGGCATCATGCTCTCACAAGCACAAGGATCATCCTATGCACCTCCGACTAATCTTCGAACGTTGTCGCTACTTCAGGATTCGCTTGAATCCCAACAAGTGCAGCTTTTGTATCACGTCAGGACGTTTGTTACGTTTCATTGTTTCAACAATAGGGATCATGGTGGATCCTCTTAAGGTGGAGGCAATAATCCAGTTGCCCCCCCCACGCACAATCTTACAACTGCAGAGTCTTCAAGGCAAGGTGAACTTCTTACGACGCTTCATCGCCAACTATGCCAAAATCACCAAGGGCTTTATGCGTTTACTGAAGAAAGATGTTCCCTTTTTCTGGGACGAAACCACTCAACGCTCTTTCAACGCATTGAAACACGCCCTTACAACCGCACCTCTACTACGGCCACCGAATTATAACAAGGATTTCCTATTATATCTGGCTGCTGCAGAGTCAACCATAGGCATGGTTTTAGTTCAGGAGGACGATTCGTTTTCCGAATACGTGATCTACTACCTGAGTCGAGGCCTCGTAGGACCGGAACTTAATTATTCCCATCTCGAAAAACTTGCGTTGGCAGCAGTGCATGCTATTCAACGGTTCCGTCACTATGTTCTGTTTCGCAAGACCACCGTCGTTGCCGTCGTGAATCCATTCCCGTACATGTTGACATGACAAGTTATCGGTGGAAAAATCAGTAGATGGATGGTAATCCTCCAAGAATTTGACTTAGACTTCGTTTCAGCCAAGTCCAAAAAGTCGTTGGTCTTCGCAAAACTTATCTCAGAGCTTCCGGTTGAGTCAGGTGACGTTGTGCCTGAGGAATCGCCTATCCGGGGGGATATGTTTTTGATTGAATCTTCCGACCTCTGGTATGGAGATATATTGATCTATCTCCAGACTTTGAAGTGCCCCACCTCTGCATCTCGTGACGAGCGTCGGCGGATACGCCATCAGGCTAAGAACTATCTCATACTCAATGATACGTTGTATCAGAGAGGTGTAGACTGCATCTTGCGCTGATGTCTCACTCATGAGGAGGCCGTCATAGTGCTCAACAATATTCATACAGGAGCCTATGGCGGTCACTTGTCCGGGTTGGCCACAACCCAAAATATTTTACGAGCAGGTTACTTCTGGCCCATGCTTATGAAGGATTGTATCGAGTCGGTCAAGAAGTGCCATCCGTGCCAAATCTTCTCATGGAAGATGAGGGCACATACAACTCCTATGTTTCCTGTCATCACAGTTGGTCCCTTCACTAAGTGGGGGATTGATTACACTACATGCAACCCCCCGTCAGCCAGGGGGCACCTCTATATCATCGTAGCTGTCTACTACTTCACTAAGTGGGTCAAAGCTATGCCAACATTTAAAGATGATGGAGAGACTGCAGCTCTCTTCTTATTTAATCAGATTATAGCACGGTTCAGCGTCCCGAGAGAGACTGTCACTGACCATGGCAGTCACTTTCAGAACCAAATGATGTCTGAGTTAACATCAAATCTTGGGTTACGACAAGAACATTCCTCACCTTACTATCCCCAAGCCAATGGGCAGGTGGAAGTTGTTAACAAAACCCTCAAGACGATGCTACAACGAACTATCAACTCAGCCAAGTCAAATTGGCATTTGATGTTATACTCGGCATTATGGGCTTACCAAACCTCAGTTAAGAATGCAACCAGTTTCTCACCTTTCCAACTCGTTTACGGGCTGGAGGCAGTCTTGCCCATCGAATGTCAAATTCCATCTTTGAAATTGGCAGTACAGTTATTGCCAGACACTTCTCCACTTGAAGAACGGTTAGTACACCTTGAGCAGCTGGATGAACAACATCGTGATGTGGCCCTGGCCAATGAATCTCATAAACATAAGGTCAAGTGTCAATATGATAGGTCCATTCATCCTCAGGTTTTCTCTGAGGGCGACCTTGTCCTGGTTTACGACCAAGATAAGGACCCCCTGGGGGAAGGAAAGTTTAAACCCATGTGGTTTGGACCCTTCATTATTAAGGAGGTTTTAAAAAAGGGTGCCTATCGTCTGGTCAATTTTGAAGGGAATACTTTGGCGGAGCCTAGAAATGGGCTCTACCTCAAAAAGTATTACTCATAGCATGGTCACTGTGGGTAACTTTTTGTAACATATGTATAGTCTTTGTATTATTACCTTTTTACGTTTCTTTTAAAAACGTGTTATGGACGTGTCATTGATGTTATCTTTCATCATTATGGCAGATGTCAAGTGAATCCGAAGTGTTCATTGGGTATGCTGACGGTGCTAGTCGACACACGTGGAGGCTTGCCTCCACAGCTTGGGTGATCTTTATGTTGTAGGAAAATCTGCCTGCGGACAAGTAGATCGACCTCTAAGTCTTGACCTTAACCCTAGACAGAAAAATGCTTATCATGGACACTGACTTCCTTTCAAATCTATCTAAGCCTAATGCATGAGAGGGAAGGATGATAGAAGTACCTTTTAATCGGCATTTGTCCCTGCACGCTCCGAGTTGCGCTCCAATCCTTTTCTCCTCGCTGAGAGCTGTGGACAAAACAAGATACGACCACTTCCTACTCTATTGACATTAGCTTGAAAACAGATCTATCACTAAATGATAAGTTCATGTAACATTAGACACAAACTAGAAAGAAACAGGCCAAGCGTGTCATATTAATGAGAATAACGACAGCAGTACTTACAATCGTAGATGCGAATGCAACAGCTTCGTCAAGTCCTCTTCGTCTAACCCTTGCCTGAAAGATCCACAACCTGGATGATAGCAGCGTCACTGATCAATCTCCTTTGGCTGACTGTGAATTTCCTCCAAGATCATAAGTTTCACACATTCAATTCTTCCTCCTCATACCACTCATGAGATCATAAGTTTGGTATGATTTTCTCTTTCTGTCCTCACCTATGAGATCATAGGTTTGGTATCATTCTCCATTTGCAGTCCCCTTTCACCATGAGAAAGCTTGTTTATATAGCCTTGGAGAGGCTCAACAATCTTGAGATATCCTTGGGGAAGGTGAGGATTTTCCTCCTTCAGTTGAGGATCTTCCCT
>ML796739.1:336450-382891 GCA_009831015.1 Picea engelmannii
TATAGCGCTCCCTTAAAAGGGCCAGGGGAGCGTTATAACACTCCCTGACAGTGTATTGGGGAGCGCCGGCGCTCCGAGATAGTGTAAGGGGGAGCGCTCCTCTCCAAAACTCAGTTTTTTGGGTGCTTTCAGATGGAAAAAGGTGTTGAATTCAGTAAACCAGTTCTCCTCCTTCAAATCAATCATGTGAGATGCTATAAGTGCTTCCTTAGTGTCGTTGACATGGCAGTGTGTCTGAACATCATTTGCGACACTAGTGACCAACTTGCGACACTTGCGAAAGTCGATGTGACACTTACGACAATTGAGAGGGATAATGCGACACTTATCCAGCTGAGCAATTTTGACGTGTAACACTTTACACCACAAGGTCAGTTGTTATCTTCCGTAGGTATATGCTTAGGTGACACCACAAACAATTTTGCTTAGTGTAGTGCAGTTATTGAGTTCCTTCGTGACGCTTTGTCATTGGGTATCTCTCATCTCCGGGTCTATCTAGACGCTCAACTGGTTGTGTTGCAGCTAAACAGAATATACTGCATGCACGACCCTACTTTACACCGATGATTCCTTAGGGTACGTCTCTTGGAATGCAACTTTGATTATATTACATATTTTCATGTTCCTAGGAGTTTAAATCAAATCACAGATACTCTAGCTAATCACATTTTAGATTGGCATCTTGCTCACATACAAAACGATCATGATCACACACATGTAAATACATTTTTGTACACATAATCCATAAGACACAAAAAAGAAATAAAAACCATATATAAACATGATAAAATTCTCAGAGTACATAGATGGGCGCAAGCGCCTCAAAAATTGGGAACCATAACGAGTCACCAGGGCTTATGCCCTCAAAAAATATATACAACAAGGTGCTCATGGCACATAAAAAGTTTACAAGTATGCTCAGGGCCTTTGGGCCCTGTTATAATCATGTACAGCCTGCGCTAAATGCCTAAACAATCAGACCCATGTCCGAGGTGCCCCCACAACATGAGTATGCATAGAGGGCAGAAAGTCCTATATCTCTACCATGGGAACTGTGCGAGTGAGCGCAGTGAAGTTCCGCTCAATCCGCCTAAGAACCCTCTCGGCCTCCCCTGCTGGGAGGTTCCCTGCCACTGCTGCTCCCCCAGCGGTGGCAGCTGCGGCCTCTGGCCGTGGGTGGCGCCTGTTCCAAGCATAATCGACAGGTCACACGGGTCCCACGTCTGCACGCAATACAATGTTCACCCGTCAAAAACTCTGTTATACAAAAACATGCTATATATCTCAAAAAGACATAAAAATTACATATGCAAACAAAAAAAAAAACTAGAAAGGTGGAGACTTACCCATCTCCCCTCGCTCCTCACCAGGAGGCACTGGTATCGCTGGATCTCTGGAAAAATTGATCCCTGCATATGGGTAATCCTCGATAGCTAGGATCTGTCGCGACAGCCACGCAAAAAAGTCGTCGATGAAGGCCTATGTGGTCCTTCCACCACCCTGTCGCGGCAGCAAGGCTGCCCATCTGCACACTGCGGGGAAAGTCACCAGATGTCCTCGTACTGTCAGCCGAGGACTGAAACATGGAACTCTCTCAAAGAAGAATGAACACACAATGGTCCCAAACCCGGAATTCCTGTGTGTCCGCTATCTGCAAGCTGTCAGCTGACTTGTCATGCTTGCCATTAATGTGGTACTCCAATCAAAAATTTGTGCATTCATGCACTCAATTGCACAGTTCATCTGTGCGCGCGAAGCCTGGTGCATGGCCACAGAGCCGGTAATCTGCCCGATGAGTGATAAAATGGTCTGGAGGGAGAGGCTGGTAATCCTACTTACGGTAACCGAGGAAGATCTCTGATCGGTCCCAGCCTCACAGTACTCCTTTATCAATTCCGAGACTTTTCTCGGCCCCAAAGGAAAAGTATGAAAGTTGACGGGTTCCCCTCTCCTCGAGAGGCCCATCAAAAAGTAGATATCCTCGGTGGTGGGCACCAAGGATTTCCCCTCTATCATAAAGGCCTCTGCATATGGGTGCCAATAATCAACCAAGGCATTCAATAGCCTGGGTTGAGCGTGCATAAACGGACACAGAAATAATTTTACCAAGCCACACTGCGTCAACATGGCCATAACATTCGGATCTGCAGCCACTGCCTCATTGGAGGCCTCGTGCTCCCTCTCTCTCCACTGAACATACATCCTGCCAAAAACACAAGGAAAAAAAGGGGGAGTTTAGTCTTCATTCAATCACAATTTCCATCGCGTGAGGGGCACCTGCGGGTTGTCGAGGCGACAGTCGCGGGTACTCGTGTGCAGTTTTGGCTCTGCACGCGGGTACCCGCGGGCTGTCCTTGGGCAGCCCGCGTTTTCCTAGGGCCGACCTCTTGGAGGTCGACGACCACCCCCAAAACCAACTTAAAAGTAATAAATTAAGCATTGAATTGCAAGATGAGGGAGTTTCTACTTACTTGTTCCAAGCAGAAGCCCGTTTCGTCCACTGTAGCTCCCAGAATCACGATCTTTGGCAAAGGGGGTCTTTTGGCTCCAGAGTCAATTTCCAAATCAGCAATGCTGATAATGAGCTGCCAGCTTCTATTTATAGACTTTTTGGCCTCTTTTTGTCACTTTTTGGGGCCGTTTTATCAGTTTCTTTATACCAAAAACCATTTTGAGTGGTTCAGGAGTTATATGGGAGGGATTTGATCAGGTATTGGGACAATTTTCATTAATTTTCAAAAAATAAAAATAAAAATATATAGTAACGGTCCATAAAAAAAATTTGTTTTCAAAAATCAACTTGAGCATATAGGGTAGGTTTTCATCCCGACTGTTGCATCTCGTTGCCTTTTATTTTTATGATATAGGATCGATCCCATCCAGTTGTGGCATGGAACCGTTATATCTGCTCTATAAGTGTCGCAACTTGGTGGTAGAGCTTACCAAAACATGGATGCCCTAGGTAGGTCCTGGTTGCATTATGGTGTCCATGCCGTTTCTAAACAACGTTGTAGGCTTGGGAGTTCATGTAGTCTTTCCTGAATACAAGTTTGAGCCTCATTCGCATGGGTCTTTTTCACTCTTTATCTTACCCCCCAGACTCCCAACACATAACGGGTCTCCTTTTAAGCCCTTTTTAGACCCTTTAAACATGAAAAGATTGTCGAGCGATCTTGTGACCCTTTACGCTCGTTAAACTGAAATTTGAAGTCACGTCTGTCCGGCGGTAGTTTACCCCTTTTTCAGTCCGGCTGGTCAACTGTACGAACAAAGGAATACTCTATTGAATTCCCATTCTTTATAAGAGTATCCTCAGGTATAATTTTATCCCTTTTTCGGGCCTGAGGGACTAAATTTACGAAAAAGAAACCCCCCCGGAGTCCATAGTTAAGCTCTTTTCAGACTCCCTAAAATTGAAAAGATCGTCGAGTGACCTTATTCTTTCACACTCGTTAAAATGGTCTAGAAGAATATTCCTGACGGAGTCCATAGTTAATATTTTTTCAGACTCCTTAAAATTGAAAAAATAGCCGAGTGATCTTGTCCTTGTCACACTCGTTAAAATGGTTTTGAATTGACGTCTAATCGGTGCTAGTTTACCCCTTTTTCGAACCGGCTAGACTATTGTCAAAAAAGGTACCCCGATGGAGTTTCCTTTTATGCTTTTTCAGACTCTCTAAATATGAGAAAACACCGAGTTTCCCTTCTTTGGGCTTGTTAAACTTACATCGAAGGACGTTACCATTGTTTGTTATATCAACCGTATCTGCATCCTTTACACTTCAGCCTAGTAATAGTTTGCATCTGCGTTTTAACACCTTTGGCCACTGGAGGATATTTCCCGAGTATTATTTCCTAGAACATCACTCTTGTCCTTGTGCCTTGAGCTTGTATGTTTGCTATACTCGTTCCTCCCTTGTAACGTAATATTCCTTTATTCTTTTTTCCAAATCAACAAAAAGAACAAAAAAATCAAATATACCCCAAAAAGAGGATGGAAAAATTATTTTCTTTATTGGCAGCATCATGAGTCGCCCTTGGATAAAGCACATCTGTCCATTTGATTCATCAGACTTTGGGATGTAGTACGACCTTAGGAAGCTTTGCTCGTTATATAGAGTTGTGTCCTCCACCATTTGGTTACTCTTCCAAACATATGGAGAGTTTGCGTTGCCTCCTGCTTCGTAGACTTATGATTAAAAGATATGCTGCCTGAGTCTTATCACTTGTCGTGATTTTGTCCAAGGGAATTTTTTTACTACGCCTGAGTCAACCCCTCTGCATTATGTCTCTTGTCCGCATACTCGGCCATCCTGAACGTCCAATCAAGTCTTTGTTCGAAATCACTGAAGCCTTCAGTCTGATCATCAAGATTATCAAGTCCATAACCGACGAGCCGTCGAAGACCTCTAGGTAGCGCAGTCGTACACTCATATTACACTCCTACCTGAGTTTGAGAAGACTTTGAAGTTGTTGCTCGATCTCTGAAGTACAGCCATTAGGCTGAATCAGCTTCTGGGAGATGGATACTTTATACGTATATCTTTCTGATTTCGAGATGTAGCTCCGCAGTGTATTGTTCGCGGCTACTCTTTATAGTTATTTGACATGGATCTACAGTGTATTTGATTGGTAGCCATGGTTCTATTTTATCCCAAGCATGGGTATGCCCACCTCGGTGAGACATTTGATATTTTTTGCAGATGGCACTTCCTGATTCCTGATTCCTGGGCTCACTCATTCAGCACATCAGTACAGATTGGTAAAGAATTGGTAATGTATTTCATCCATCAGATGCTCTTCTGACCTCACACATTAGGGGTCATCTGTTATAACCCTAAATTTCACCACACATGCTTACCTGGCATCGGGCCTACTCATATCCAGTCCTTTCCAAAGCCAGGCTGAATAAACTCTTTAAAATCCTCTTAAATCAAGTAAAACGCGCCCTAACCCACTACTGCATGCGTTGGAATGCTGGCAGGCCCTCTACTGCACGCGTTGGAACGCTGGATGGCCTACTACAGCTCTTGTTTACCTAACAAAGCACAAAAACAGGAAAGTTTCCGACGGGATGAAAAGATTTGGGTCAGTTAACTAGAACTCCCAGCCATTCATGGCCGAGAGTTCGTCCAAAACCCTAGCTCCTTCTAGCCTATAAAAGGAGGGGTAGGGATACTATTTAGAGGAGGAAAAAGATATCAAAGAAACTCTACCCAATTGCCGAATCCATTTGTCCCAACCCTTTAGACTTTCCTCAAGCTTAAGGAGAATTCAAGCAAAGAAGTTGGAGGACAAAGAAGAGGAGGAGCCCAGGATCAGGATCGAGGAACGGTGGCTGGTCTCTATACTTATTGTAAGTTGATTCATCTTGAGATTAATAAAAGAATACTTTTCCCATCCCAATGCACGAGTGATATATATTTTCTTTGATTTATGCTTAATCTCTAACCCCCGGGTAGAAAAATAGCATGCATGTGTAGTGTTTTGTCTTGATTGTAGGATTGTCTTTGGAAGGAGCAGTGAAAGCAAGTGGATAAAGTGCAATGGAGGATCTACATCAAACGTCGATAGGAAAAAGGTTAGTAGGTCTTTTCCATGCTTGTGTGTGAAAAAGGGGTTTGAGTATTGGGGTGATAGGTTAAAAGTGTTTTTCTTTGAGGTCATGATCCGCGTACAAGTTCAGCCCTAGCTTGTTAGTCCATAGGGTATTAATTCCCAACAACAAAAACACTTGCCCGCGGGATTCCCGATTCCTCGAATCCCGATTCGTCGGTATACTGACAGCTGGCTCCCTCAATGATGCTTCAATTCTTTTCGACGTGCTGACAACTAGCTGCACAGTGGCACCTTCCTCCTCATTGGGGTTTCGCGGTTCGGGATTCCAAAATGCATAAAAACTTTGTCACCAACGAATCACTCAAGGTCCAATATTGTTCTGAATATACAAGGGGTGCCTTTGTATATTGTATTGGACCTTGAGTGATTCGTGGAGATGTGTGGTGGACATCGAGGTGCCGGGAGTCAGAAGATCGGAGTTCCTGAGGACGTGAGATTCAGGACATCAGAAGTCTCAAAATCTCGAGAGTAAATCAGGACCGTCCATCCTGGGAGGACACGTGGAAGCAACCGGAGCCATCGAGAAAAGTCCCAACAAGGAGGTCGTCCATCGGTGTATATTGTCCAATACAATATACAAAGGCACCCCTTCATAAATGGTTTCATTAAAGATTTGGCACATCAACTTCAAAAAGGTTTTCAGCAATTTATCATGTGCTAAAAAAAAACGTTGCACTTGCTCCACGCTCGCTTGATATTTGCGATGCTCCTGCATCATACTCCCTCGCTTGAAAAATTTCATGGGCTCCTGTCCATGATCTTTCGCACAGTATATCCATGCTTTTGTATCTCTGCTTCATTCTCCCAACTGGCATATTCCACTAGATGGCCCTTCCATTTGACTAGATACTCATAGTATTCTTTCCTCCTGGTCTTCATACTGACTCTCTTGTCCAATATGTTCTCTATCTGCGGCTTCCCTGCAATCGGCATCTGCTTTTTCCATTAAACCCCTGGCTGTTCACTTTCTTTTCCTGCCTCCTTAGCTTTATATGGATATAAATCTAAGACATTGAATATCATAGATATTCCGATCCCATCCGGTAACTCAATCTCATAAGAATTTTCCCCCAATTTCTTCAAGACCTTACATGGCCCAATTTTCTTCATTTTCAGTTTATTGTATGTTCCCCTCGGGAACCTTTCTTTCCTCAAGTATGCTAGAATCAAGTCCCCAACCTCAAATTGAAGTTGTCTTCAATGCTGATCTGCTCTCCTCTTATACTCCTGACTTGAATTCTGTAATCGGACCTTCACCTGGCTGTGAAGTTCCTTCATCGCCTCTGCGAATTCTTCTGCACTAGCGCTCCTAGTCGAAGTCTGTTCTGAATCTCTCAATTCAGAAACTCCTCTCGGCTGTGTGCCATATACAATCTGGAATGGACTCCAGCCTGTGCTCCTATTCACTGAGTCATTATAAGCAAACTCCGCCTGTGGTAATATGTTGTCCCACTGGCTGTGGTGCTCCACCACCAGGCTCCTCAGCAAGTCTCCCAGACTTCTGTTCACCATTTCTGTCTACCCATCCATCTAAGGATGATAAGCTAAACTAAACAACAAGTTAGTCCCCAACTTCTTCCATAAGGTCCTCCAAAAGTGCCCTATGAACTTTGTATCTCTATCCAAAACTATACTTCTGGGTAAGCCGTGAAGTCAAACGACCTCTTTGAAAAACAGATTTGTGATGTGAGTCACATCACTAGTTTTTTGGCATGGGATACAATGTGCCATGTTGGAAAACCTATCCACTACCACAAAGACTGAATCAAATCCTCTTTGCGTCCTTGGCAATCCCAATACGAAATCCATGCTGATTTCATCCCACAACCTCTCTGGTATGGGTAATGGTTGATAGAATCCTACATTCTGCTTCCTCTCCTTCTAATGCTGGAAAATTCTACATCTATCTACAAACCTTTTGACCTCTGACTGCATCCCTGGTCAAAAGTATGACTCACTCAGCTTTGCAAATGCCTTGTCGTGACCAAAATGCCCTGCCAAGCCTCCGCTGTGTTTCTCCTTTAACAGATTCTCTCTCATGGAGCAATTTGGAATACACAATTGATTTCCCTTGAACAACAATCCCTCCTGGATCGCGTACTCTATCCACTGGTTTTTGAACCCCCTGCTCGCACTCCTTGTGAAAACCTTTCAAACACCTCAAATGTTTGAATCCTTCGACCCTGTGCACACCTGCAGTAGTATTCTCTCAGTGCTCTGCTCAGTTTCACAACTGAGACTTTCCTTAGCCTGCGCACTCCTTTCACGGCTCCAGAAACCCAATTTTTCTTCTGGGTGAACGAGAACAAGAGTTAAACTACCCAAGCCTCTGTCAATGCACTCCTTGCGGATGTCTTCAACTGCACTCCTTGCAGGAATCCTTGCTCAGATAGAGAAACAATTGAAACTCATTTCTTCTTCCTTCAGATTTCAAACTCAAACATGAAATCACATACACAGCAATAAGGCAAATACATAACAGGAAAACAAACACTCATGATCACATCATTTAACATCAACACATAGAGAACAAACACAAAACCATGGATTTGAATCAACTTCTTCTATTAATTCAAGATCTATACATGGATGTTCTTCTACAGCTCTCTGCTATTCTCCTGTGCTCTTCCTTCTTCAACTCTGTTACAATGTGAAATGAGGGTGTCTATATCCGTTTTCCCTCCTTCTTTCTAAAACTGTCTAATCTATGAATTCAAGTCTATCTACCTACATTGACTAATTTAAATGCCTCCTATCTACTAAGGACAACAGCGAATCACTCAAGGTCCAATACAATATACAAAGGCACCCCTTCATAAATGGTTTTATTAAAGATTTGGCACATCAACTTCAAAAAGGTTTTCAGCAATTTATCATGTGCTAAAAAAAAACGTTGCACTTGCTCCACGCTCGCTTGATATTTGTGATGCTCTTGCATCATACTCCCTCACTTGAAAATTTTCATGGGATCCTGTCCATGAGCTTTCGCACGGTATATCCATGCTTCTATATCTCTACTTCATTCTCCCAACTAGCGTCTTCCACTGGATGGCCCTTCCATTTGACTAGATACTCATAGTATTCTTTCCTCCTAGTCTTCTTACTGACTCTCTTGTCCAATATGTTCTCTATTTGCGGCTTCCCTGCAATCGACATCTTCTTTTTCCACTGAACCCCTGGTTGTTCACATTTTTTTCCTGCCTCCTTAGCTTTATATGGATATAAATCTGAGACATTGAATATCGGAGATATTCCGATACCATCCGGTAACTCAATCTCATAAGAATTTTCCCCCAATTTCTTCAAGACCTTACATGGCCCGATTTTCTTCATTTTCAGTTTATTGTATGTTCCCCTCCTGAACCTTTCTTTCCTCAAGTACACTAGAATAAAGTCCCCAACCTCAAATTGAAGTTGTCTTCGATGCTGATCTTCTCTCCGCTTATACTCCTGACTTGAATTCTGTAATCGGAACTTCACCTGGCTGTGAAGTTCCTTCATCGCCTCTGCGAATTCTTCTGCACTAGCGCTCCTAGTAGAAGTCTGTTTCGAATCTCTCAATTGAGAAACTCCTCTCGGCTGTGTGCCATATACAATCTGGAATGGACTCCGGCCTATGCTCCTGTTCACTGAGTCATTATAAGAAAACTCCGCCTGTGGTAATATGTTGTCCCACTGGCTGTGGTGCTCCACCACCAGGCTCCTTAGCAAGTCTCCCAGACTTATGTTCACCATTTATGTCTGCCCATCGGTCTGACGATGATAAGATGAACTAAACAACAAGTTAGTCCCCAACTTCTTCCATAAGGTCCTCCAAAAATGCCCTATGAACTTTGTATCTCTGTCCAAAACTATACTTCTGGGTAAGCCGTGAAGTCGAATGACCTCTTTGAAAAACAGATTTGCGATGTGAGTCGCATCACTGGTTTTCTGGCAAAGGATAAAATGTGCCATCTTGGAAAACCTATCCACTACCACAAAGACTGAATCAAATCCTCTTTGCATCCTTGGCAATCCCAATACGAAATCCATGCTGATTTCATCCCACGGCCTCTCTGGTATGGGTAATGGTTGATAGAATCCTGCATTATGCTTCCTCTCCTTCGAATGCTGGCAAATTCTGCATCTATCTACAAACCTTTTGACCTCTGACTGCATCCCTGGCCAAAAGTATGACTCACTCAGCTTTGCAAATGTCTTGTCGTGACCAAAATGCCCTGCCAAGCCTCCACTGTGTTTCTCCTTTAACAGATTCTCTCTCATGGAGCAATTTGGAATACACAATTGATTGCCCTTGAACAACAATCCCTCCTAGATCACGTACTCTATCCACTGGTTTCTGAACCCCCTGCTCGCACTCCTTGCGGAAACCTTTCAAACACCTCCAATGTTTGAATCCTTCGACCCTGCGCACACCTGCAACAGTATTCTCTCAATGCTCCGCTCAGTTTCACAACTGATACTTTCCTTAGCCTGCACACTCCTTTCACGGCTCCAGAAACCCAATTTTTCTTCTGGGTGAACGAGAACAAGAGTTAAACTACCCAAGAGCGAATCACTCAAGGTCCAATACAATATACAAAGGAACCCCTTCATAAATGGTTTCATTAAAGATTTGGCACATCAACTTCAAAAAGGTTTTCAACAATTTATCATGTGCTAAAAAAAAACGTTGCACTTGCTCCACGCTCACTTGATATTTGCGATGCTCCTGCATCATACTCCCTCGCTTGAAAAAATTCATGGGCTCCTGTCCATGAGCTTTCGCATGGTATATCCATGCTTCTGTATCTCTGCTTCATTCTCCCAATTGGCGTCTTCCACTGGATGGCCCTTCCATTTGACTAGATACTCATAGTATTCTTTCCTCCTGGTCTTCTTACTGACTCTCTTGTCCAATATGTTCTCTATCTACGTCTTCCCTGCAATCGACATCTGCTTTTTCCACTGAACCCTTGGCTGTTCACTTTCTGTTCCTGCCTCCTTATCTTTATATGGATATAAATCTGAGACATTGAATATCGAAGATATTCCAATCCCATCCGATAACTCAATCTCATAAGAATTTTCCCCCAATTTCTTCAAGACCTTACATGGCCCGATTTTCTTCATTTTCAGTTTATTGTATGTTCCCCTCGGGAACCTTTCTTTCCTCAAGTATGCCAGAATCAAGTACCCAACCTCAAATTGAAGTTGTCTTCGATGCTGATCTGCTCTCCGCTTATACTCCTGACTTGAATTCTGTAATCGGACCTTCACCTGGCTGTGAAGTTCCTTCATTGCCTCTGCGAATTCTTCTGCACTAATGCTCCTAGTAGCAGTCTGTTATGAATCTCTCAATTCAGAAACTCCTCTCGGCTGTGTGCCATATACAATCTGGAATGGACTCCGGCCTGTGCACCTGTTCACTGAGTCATTATAAGCAAACTCCGCCTGTGGTAATATGTTGTCCCACTGGCTGTGGTGCTCCACCACCAGGCTCCTCAGCAAGTCTCCCAGACTTCTGTTCACCATTTCTGTCTGCCCATCCGTCTGAGGATGATAAGATGAACTAAAAAACAAGTTAGTCCCCAACTTCTTCCATAAGGTCCTCCAAAAGTGCCCTATGAACTTTGTATCTCTGTCCAAAACTATACTTTTGGGTAAGCCATGAAGTCGAACAAACTCTTTGAAAAAAAGATTTGCGATGTGAGTCGCATCACTGGTTTTCTGGCATGGGACAAAATGTGCCATCTTGGAAAACCTATCCACTACCACAAAGACTGAATCAAATCCTCTTTGCATCCTTGGCAATCCCAATATGAAATCCATGCTGATTTCATCCCACGGCCTCTCTAGTATGGGTAATGGTTGATAGAATATTGCATTCTGCTTCCTCTCCTTCGAATGCTGGCGAATTCTGCATCTATATACAAACCTTTTGACCTCTGACTGCATCCCTGGCCAAAAGTATGACTCACTCAGCTTTGCAAATGTCTTGTCGTGACCAAAATTCCCTGCCAAGCCTCCGCTGTGTTTCTCCTTTAACAGATTCTCTCTCATGGAGCAATTTGGAATACACAATTGATTGCCCTTGAACAACAATCCCTCCTGGATCACGTACTCTATCCACTGTTTTTTGTCTCTGAGAACTGGGTTCTCAGCTGCTCCGTATGCTTCTTTAAAATCCTGATCATCTTCATACATGTCCTTGAGATCATCAAACCCTAACGTCCTGACTTTGAACTCCTGCATCAGCAAACATTTCCTGCTCAAAGCATCAGCCACTTTTTTAGCAGTACCCGAAATATGCTTAATTAAAAAAGTGAAATTTTGTATGTATTCGACCCACTTAACATGCCTATGATTCAACTTCTCTTGTTGAGTCACAAATTGTAATGCATGGTTATCACTATATAAAACAAATTCCTTTGGAATCAAATAGTGCCTCCATTTCTTCAATGTCTGTATGATGGCATAGAATTTCTTATCATACGTGGAGTACTTTTCTTTTGCATCATTCAACTTCTCGCTGAAATATGCAATTAGTCTATCCTCCTGACTCAAGACCGCTCCTATGGCAAACCCGCTTGCATCACATTTTACGTGAAATGTCTTTTGAAAATCCGGCAACACCAGAATTGGTTGTTCCATAATCTTCCGTTTCAACAAATTGAAACTCTTCTCAGCCTCTTCAGTCCAGTGAAAAGATTTATGTCTTTTCTTCACTGTATCCATCATTGCTACGCTAATTCCACTGAAATTCCTAATGAATTTCCGGTAGAAACTAGCCAATCCATGAAAACTCCTCACCTCAAAAATATTTCTCGGTGATGGCCAACTTTTAATTACCTCCACCTTATCTGGATCCATCCTCAGTTCATCTGCAGATATAACAAAACCCATATAAATGAGCTTTGTCTTCATAAACGAGGATTTCTTCATATTTATCAACAGATTCTCCTATTGTAGCTTCTTCATTACTGTAGCTAAATTCTTCAGATGTTCTGCCTTTGTCTTGCTGAAAATTAATATGTCATGGAGATATACAATAAAAAACTTCCCGATGAATTCCCTCAGGACTTCATTCATTAACCTCATAAAGGTACTCGGCACATTTTTCAAGCCAAACGGCATGACAAGACATTCATACAGTCCTTCATTGGTTTTGAATGTTGTCTTCCATTCATCACCTTCTCTCATGTGAATCTAGTGATATCCACTCTTCAAATCAATCTTTGAAAAAAAATTTGCTCCGCTCAAGCAATCCATTAAATCATCCATCCTCGGTAATGGAAACCTGTACCTAATGGTTATCTTGTTAATCGCCCTTGAATCAGTGCACATCCTCCAACCTCCATCTTTCTTCGGACTGAGTACCGTCGGAATAGCACACAGACTCAAGCTTTCCCTGACCAAAACTTTGTCTAGCATCTCCTCGACCTGCTTCTTGACCTCTTCATTTTCTTGCGGCGTCAACCTGTATGCGGCTTTATTCAGCAAACTAGCTCCTGGTATGAGGTCTATATGATGACTCACACTCCTCATCGATGGCAATGAACGAGGTAATTCATCCACCACGATGTCAGCGAACTCTTCCAGTAGTTCCTGAATTTCTCCTGGCAAATCGTCTACTCTCGTACTAGTCAAAACGATCCTTGGTTTCCTGACCACAAAGAATTGTGGATCTTCTTTCTTCTTCACCTCCCTAAGAAGCTCCTTCCCACTCATGAGGAGTACAATATTTCTCCCTTCTGGTTTTACCTCCTTATCCTTGATCGGAAGCAACATGTGAGTTCTCCCATTCTTCTCTAAGGTATATGTATTCATCTTCCCATCATGAATCACATTTATGTCATATTACCATGGTTTTCCCAGCAATAAATGACAAACATCCATAGGAATAACATCACAGAGTATTTTATCATTATACCCTCCTATTTTGAATTCAACTAAACACTGTTTAGTGACATTTACCTGATGTCCCTTCTGTAGCCATGAAACTTTATATGGACTCAGGTGATCAGTCGTCTCCAGCTCCAGCTTCTCTACCATCTCAGTCGAAATGAGATTATCTGTGCTACCGCTGTCCACGATAACCTTGCATACCCTATCCTTGGTTTTGCAAGCAGTTCTAAAAATTCTGTTTCTTTGAGTTGAGTCCTCCACCTCCTTCTCGGGTGTTAAGAGAACCTTACGCATCATCAATGACCTTCCGCCTTCTGCATCTTCCGCTTCAACATCTCGCCTTTGTGCCTCGGAGATGTGAGCTTCTCCACTGTCCTTCTTTTTCTCTAGACACTCGAATGACCTGTGCCCATTTTTCCCACACGTGAAGCATGTGATTACTCCACCTCTTCCTCTTCCTCTACCTCCGGTACAAGGAAACATATTGTTACCAGCATAGCCTCCTCTCTACTCAGTATGCTGCCCTCTCTACTCAGCATGTTTCCCTCGCTGTGAACTTCCACCTCTCTCGGTTCTAGTCTGAGGATTTTTTCAGTCGTCCTTGGGCTTCTGGTATTTATCTTGGGCAACCGATTTGCCTTTGGGCTGACTCCTGCCTCGGCCTCACTGACCTTGCTTATGGCTCAACTTCTCTTCAGCTTTCAAATCCATTTGATAGACATCCTCCACCATTCGGATGGTTACCATGCTCATCTCATCTTGGATATCATATCTCAGGCCATTCATATACTTGGCAACTTTCTCATCATCGCTCTCCCGATGACCTGCCCTAATGTTCAGTCTATAGAATTCCTCTGTGTATTCTTTTACTGTCATCAGCTTCTGTCTCAGGTTCTGCATCCTCCTGAACAGAGTGATTTGATAATCTCTCAGGATGAACTTTGCCTTCATCTTTGCAATCATTCGATCCCAAATTTTATTTTTTTGCTTGCCCTTGCAGCATCTATCTTCTTGTAGCTCGTCCCACCATAATGCTGCATATCCCTTCAATCTCGTGACAGCATGCCTGACTTTCTTATCCTCTTTGACATCTTCATAATCGAAGTATGTATCCAGAGCTCTAATCCAATCTAAAATCTCTTCTGCATCCAGATTCCCCTCATAAACTGGAATGTCCATCTTCATTTTTTGCACCCATCCATGAAATAGCTTTGATTAGGCGTTCATTGGCTGCATCCTCGGCTACAACTTCTTCTTCTTGTTCAGCTTCAACCTCGCTTTCAGAATCACTTAGATTCCCAACACCGACTGTGCGTCTTTGTGTTGTCTCCATATCTTTGAGTCTATCTCGTAGATCACATATCTCTCTTTCCATTTCTGGATTCTGCGCTTGCCTACCTCTTCTCCTTGGATTTTCTCTTTCCTTTGGATCGGGTGACTGTCTATCCCATCTCCTTGGCGGCATGGTGAATTTCCTTCTTCTCTGCTAAAAAAAGAAAATAAATTTTCTCACTCTGATACCACTTGACGCAGGCGCACCCCGAGGCACATCCGCTCACAGGACCTATTCCTTCCTCGGCCCGAAGAACTAAAAATCTCTTCTAATTCCCTATCGGGAATTTTCCACACCCACAACAGTTCTCCAAAATATCTCCCTTAACAATCGGGAAATCAACACTGGCCTTTTCCTTTGTGATCGGGGTTCCTCCTATCGGGATTTTGACATTTGAAATGTCCAAACAATTTGTTTTACCGATCCCCGATCCTCGATACGCTCCTTTACTTCCTTAGCCCTTCTTGGCTAATCCTTTAGCCCACATGACCACTTTCTATAAGACCACAGCCTTATATCCCTTCCGTCGGGGTTTCGGACTTTAAAATCTCGATGCGCTTCCAACTTTCGTTAGCCCTCCAGGCTAGACCCTTGGTCCACATGACCTCCTCTATATGACCGCAGTCATGCCTCCCATCGGGGTTTCGGACTTTTCGATGTTGAAATGCAAACGTCCTTAGGATTCGTGATCCCTCGAATCTCGACGCGCCCTTTACGCGTTATCCCTCCTGGCTATAGGCTTTGGCCCATATGGTCATTATCCCTTTCACCGCAGTATTATCCCTCATCGGAGCTATGGGGTTTCAAATGCTGAAAAACACTTGCCCGCAGGATTCTCGATTCCTCGAATCCCGATTCGTCGGTATACTGACAGCCGGCTCCCTCAATGACGCTTCCCTTCTTTTCGACGTGCTGACAGTTGGCCGCACGGTGGCACCTTCCTCCTCGTCAGGGTTTCACGGTTCACGATTCCAAAATGCGTAAACACTTTGTCACCAGGGTCCCTGATATCTCGATGACCCAAACACCGATGGACGACCTCCTTGTCGGGACTTTTCTCGATGGCTCCGGTTGCTTCCACGTGTCCTCCCAGGATGGAAGGTCCTGATTTACTCTCAGGATTTTGAGACTTCTGATGTCCCAAATCTCACATCCTCAGGAACTCCAATCTCCCGACTCCCGACACCTCAATGTTCGCCACGCGTCTCCATGAATGGATGGCTCTGATCTTCCCGGGATTTTTCCTATGGAAATTCCTGATCTTCTGCTCTCGTGAACCTCGACTTTGTTATATCTTCTGACACACGTCCCAAATGATGGATGGTCCAAATCGAATCTCGGACTTCACCCAAACGTAAAGTCTAACTACTTCACTTGTGTGAACCCCGATGACCAAAACTTTGATGTCTTCCCAGGGGTTTCCCTCTACATACGAGGAATTAAATCCCGTGCAACTCTTGTCGAACCGAACGGTTGACGGTTAACTAGTCGTCGATCCAACTGCTCACGACCCCTCAAGCTTGGACTCTGAATGCGGCTATAACCTCCTCACCTCTTTGGCAGATTCAACGGCCGGTGGGATTTCACCAATCCTCCCCACAAGATCCTGACCGTCGATTTCTTCCTCCTTGAGGATTTCTTGAAAATAACTAAGTGTTCCTCTGCGCTCACTCGTCCTCCTGCGCGCAACCTTGCAACCCTGGTTTTAGATGCTCCAAGGCACGAAATCCCTGTGCAATCCTTCCTTAGGTCCACTCAAAGGTACTATATCTCCTGAGCTTTGTCAATTCTGAATATTTCAGAATTTGAACCCCCTGCTCGCATTCCTTGCGACAACATTTCAAACACCTAAAATGTTTGAATCCTTTGACCCTACGCACACCTGCAATAGTATTCTCTCATTGCTCTGCTCAGTTTCACAACTGAGACTTTCCTTAGCCTGTGCACTCCTTGCATGGCTCCAGAAACCCAATTTTTCTTCTGGGTGAACGAGAACAAGAGTTAAACTACCTGAGCCTCTATCAACGCACTCCTTGAGGATGTCTTCAACTGCACTCCTTGCAGGAATCCTTGCTCAGATAGAGAAACAATTGAAACTCATTTCTTCTTCCTTCAGATTTCAAACTCAAACATGAAATCACATACACAGCAATAAAGCAAATACATAATAGGAAAACAAACGCTCATGAGCACATCATTTAACATCAACACACAGAGAACAGACACAAAACCATGGATTTGAATCAACTTCTTCTATTAATTCAAGATCTATACATGGATGTTCTTCTATAGCTCTCTGCTATTCTCCTGTGCTCTTCCTGCTTCAACTATGTTAAAATGTGAAATGAGGGTGTCTATATCCGTTTTCCCTCCTTCTTTCTAAAACTGTCTAATCTATGAATTCAAGTCTATCTACCTGCATTAACTAATTTAAATGCCTCCTATCTACTAAGGACGAGAGTGAATTTCTCAAGGTCCAATACAATATACAGAGGCTCCCCTTCATAAATGGGTTCATTAAATATTTGGTGCATCAACTTCAAAAAGGTTTTCAACAATTTATCATGTGCTAAAAAAAAATGTTGTGCTTGCTCCACGCTCGCTTGATATTTGCGATGCTCCTGCATCAATCAACCATGCACCAACCTGCACCTCAACCTGTACCATCAATGAGTGCATCAACCATGCACCAAATATGTACCAATCATGCATCAAATACACATAAACTATAACTCATCAATATGTATCGACATCATCAACTATACACCTCATGTATGTGCCAACTTATCAACTACTTGTCTCAACCATGTACCCAACATGTACCTCAACCAAAATCCCTCATCAATTTCATCATCCAAATCTGATTTATAACTCTGTAATATAACTATTGTATATGATCACATACATTCAAACCTTCCTTAACTTTAACAACAAGAGACTAGCATTTTCATCAAACTTTACTTTAGTCTCAAATGACTAGTTTTGGATTAGTCAATAACCCTAACTTGAAATAATCATAACTATGTACCTATACATAATAAAGATATGAAAATAGTACACAATGTTCTTCAATGTGTTTTGTTCAATTCTTCCATGTGTCATTGCTTGGAACCTCTCAGAAAAGGAGTTATAGAAAAAATGACATACCTTGTTGAATTCTAGCTTACTCTAGAGAGAAAACTTGTAGAGCATGCCCCACACATAATATTTGTTGTGTGGATTTGAAAATTGTTCACATAATAATAAATATTGTACCATAACCAACACATTTGGTCTGACTGATTTTGGATATTTTATGAATAATTTATGACGTTTTTACCCGAAACACTTGTTTTAGACTAGTTTCAGGACTAACCACAAACCTTAGTTTCCACGGAGTGTAACTCCAAAAATACAACGACCCACACGCTGAAATTTGTACCACAAATACTTTGATATGTTTCCTCAATGGAATCCCAATTTCATGGTCTGAATCATTCTATAAAAAAAATTATTGCGAAAATGGTGATATGACCTGTAAATAGCATACCTTAGAAAGCAACATCAAAAGAATTTATCCTCCCTTGAATTTCGACCTTCTTTACTTCACCTTCCCTATGAAATTCAGCTTAGATATATGTTGGTTACCTCAGTCACCTATAGATATTCAATATTCTCAATTATGATTAAAATGAGAGAGCCTTGCCTCTTATTTATACTTTCATGTAGCTTCCTCAAGGGGTTACCTTTTAACAATGTTAACCCACTTTCCTTATTTTAGGGTTAACCCACTTCTAACCACTTGTCAACTTATTGATTTCTCCATTAAATTTATTATTTAAATAATTTATTTTGTACTCACTTTGACTTATATTACACTCATCACTTCACTTTATTATTTACCTTCTAAAAATCTCTTAAACCACTTTGACCTTTTGGGGCTTCTAAATGACTCATGAGGGTTCTCCAACTTCACATGGCCATAACTCTCTAACCGTGAGGAGTTATGTGAGTTTCCACATAACAATGGAAATGTAATGACATTTACTATCCATATATAATAGTATTACCTTCAAATATATCAAAACGCATACCATTATCCATCAAACAAACTTGGGTCCATTACCCAAACCTGGGTTTTCTAACTTCACATGGCCATAACTCTCTAACTATGAGGAGTTATATGACGTTCCACATACCATAATAAATGGCATGACATGTACTACCCATATAGAATAATCTTACCTTCAAATATATTAAAACTCATACCATTATACATTAAACAAACTTGGGTCCATTACTCAAATCTTTGTGCTACCAAAATTCGCTACCAGACTTTCTCCAAGGGTTGACATCAATCACTAAGGGTTGAAATCAATCTACAATATCACTCTCCAATGGCTGACATCAATGACAACCAACAATCCATACCAATTGTCCATCAACCTAAGCCCATTGTATGACACAAACACCTATCACCATAGGTACGAAGCAAGTGCATTAACCATGCACCAAACCTCAACAAGATGAACCAAAATCAACATATCCATACACATATGCCACAACATCCATAAAGCATGTGTTGATGATACTACTAGGAAGTGCTTCTAATCAAACAACCAAGTCTGTACCAATCATGCATCAACTGTAGATCAAGATATATACAACATTTCCACCTCATCAACTCATCAACTACATGTCCCAATTTGTAGCTCAACCAAATTCCACATGGATACACCAAAATATCCAACAAATATGCCTCTAACTACACATCACAATATATGTCAATGGAGATCACATATGTACCAGCCATGTACTGCCTCAAAACCATTCACTACAACAAATACTAAGCAAACAATAGTTCCTCAAAACATTTACTAAGAGTGTGCCTCAATAGATCAATGATATACCTCTAGATATCATCACATCAACATGATGTGTCCCATATAAAACATGCAATAACTTCACTAAGAAAATACATAACCGAAAAATTCCTTGGCAAAAAAATTCCTCAATCCACACCCTAGGGTTAGTACCATGCATCCAAGACAGGAACCAAGCATATGCTCCAACAGTCAACCACATATTATCACCATACATTCATCAAACAAGCATATAATCATGAAAACATTAACCAAACTATCTCATACCTTGCATAAACAAAGTTAGACAATCAAACCATGTTGCAACTCATCTATACAACCCTCTTCTTGAGGATTTTACCACAGGTACATTCCCTATTCCTCAGTTAGCTCACGTATGTACATGACCTTTATATATATCACCTTGTGTATGTATGTGACTGCTTCCACAGGAACCCACACATGACTTAGAAAATGTAAGGATTGATCTTGCCTCATGGCTGCCATTCTGTTCTAGTTGTTCAGTCTTCTTCATCCACTTTTGAAGGTGTCTTGGTTTCTCTATACTTGTATTATGAGCTTCCATCCTTTCAACATTGTTTTCCTTCCAAGTTACATGTGCTCTTCTTTCCATGCTATATGAAGCACTCCTCATTGACTGTCTTCTTGAATTCCAACAATCTTGAGCTTTGTGGCCAAACCTAGTACAGTTGTAACATCTCATCGTGTGACAATGAGCAGAAATGTGTCCCATTTGAATACATATCCAACATATTAGAATTTTATGGAACATTCCAACATATTTCCTTGCATAGTGTCTGCAATCCAAAGCTTTGTGAACATATTCATTACATGAGAAGCAATGACCATGAAAAAAAAATTCATACCTTTTCTTTGGTGTCCACCTTGTAGGTGTCTCTCTTCTGAATTTTCTTTGAGGTGTAGGGATGTCTTCTTGATTTCTTCTTTGCTCTGTTCTTATGAAGGTTTCCTTTCTTTGTGTAGATGCCTGACTTGCATATTTTATTCCACTTTTTGAGAATGAATGACTTACCTCATGCTTCCTAGAAGTATTGACTTCAAAGTGTGTAGCTTCCTTGTTGTATCCAAGACCTTATTTATCATTTAGAGATCTTTGACTATCCAATATTTCATTCAATATTGTTGAGCTATTAATGAACTTGATATGAGTGTTTGACCTCTCTTCTTTCTTTCTGAGATCAACAACTTCTGCTTCCAATTTATGGCATGATTCTTCCTTTTGATTTACTTGATTCTTTAATCGTTCCTCTATCCTTTTGGCTTCTTCAATTTCGGTCTTTAGATTGACATTGACTTCAAGGATTTTTCTAATCTCATCATCTACCTTCTTATTTTCTTCTTCTTGACTAATTATTTCATTCTTTAGTATTTTTATCTCTTCTTATTTTTCTTCTAATTGGGTCCTTTGCTGATTTATTTCACTTCCTTCTTATTTCTTGAGCATTTTTATTAGTGTCATGGTAAGTCTTTTGTACTTTCATAGGGATTCCTTAGTGTATTTTTATTACTGGTCTTGATAATATATCTTCAACCTTGTTATGAATACCCTTCATATACTTGATTACCATATGAAATTATTGTAGAAAACCCATCCACCTAAAGTGTCATGACTGTTGTAGCTTGGTTTGTGACTGCAAATACTATAATGGTTGATGATCCATTTCTTTACAATTTGTACCAACACATACAATTCCTTATCATATGTTGGATAGTTAATCATATCTTGAGAGAAATTCTCAAAATGATAACATATAGGTTTACCTCGTTGCATCAATACTGATCCCATGACATGTCTTCTTGCATCAGTTTGAATCTCAAATGGTTGTTGTAGATATGGAAATGCCAGAACTGGTGTGATGCTTATCTTTTCCTTCAATGTCTCGAATGCTTTATGTTTCTTTCCTCCCCATTGAAATACTTGTTTATCACTCATTAATCCATGTAGAGGTGATGTTATGTATGAGAAATTAACAATGAATTTCCTCCAGTATTGTACTGATCTTAAGAAGCTCATGAATTCAGTGGAAGTAGTTGGCTTGGGCCATTTCACAATGACTTCTACTTTTGCAGGATCTATTTTAAACTAACCATTCCCTACAATGTAACCCAAATATACTAGAGAAGGTTTTTCAAATTCACATTTATACATCTTGATATACAACTTCTTCTTTTCCAAAAGTTCAAAAACTTTCTTGATATGCATTAGATGATCTTCCCATGTTCGATTGAATATCGATATGTCGTCTAAATAGACAATAACAAAATCATATATATATGGTCTGAACAAATCAGTCATCACTCTCATAAAAGTTTTCAGTGTGTTACATAACCCAAATGGCATAACCAACCATTTGAATAAACCTTGCTTGGTCTTGAAAGAAATTTTCCATATGTCATCTTCTACAATTCAGATTTGATGGTAACCAGTTCTCAAGTCCAACTTAGTGAAATACAAAATATTCTTTAGTTGACCCAATAGATCATCTATTCTTGGAAGAGGATAACAGTTCTTTATCGTAATAATGTTCAGGGCTCGAAAATAAATACACATCCTTCACGTGCCATCTTTCTTTGGAACTAATACAATAGGAGAACCACACGGAGAGAAGATTGGTCTTATTATTCCTTTGTCAAGCAACTCCTGAACTTTCTTCTTGATTTTTTCATTCTTAATTACTGAGGACCTGTACATTCCAATGTTTGGAAGAGGAGCATCATGTTGCAAATATATTTCATGTTCAACCTCCATTTTAGGAGGAAGCCTTGTAGGTACCTAAAAAAACTCATCATAATTAGATATGATGTTGATCAAATCATGCCTATGATTTGGATCACAACCTGCTAAGGCATTTGTTATCTCTTCTTCTTTGTGTTTCACTGTCATGAGAAAAAAATATTTACTTGCACTCATGAGTCTCTTCATTTTCCATGTTCTCACTAAAGAAACATTAGTTGTGATGCAATGATATCTAACAATATATTCAATCCCATCCTTGAGAAGGTGATATATTTTCTCTTCTGGATAGAACACAACCTTCATGTCAAATAGATATGGACTACCCAAGAAAATGTCATAAATTTCAAGAGGTACAACATCTAACTCAACCTCGTCAAAGAACTTAGTTGTAATTACAAACTTGATCTTACACTGCTTTGTTACCTGCACTTAGCATTGTCACACACCCAACCTAATGGATATGGATTTTTGTGAGGTGTCGTCCTCAATCCCATATTATTAACAATTGCTTTAGATATTATATTAACTTGAGATCCACTGTCAAATAAAGTATCTACCTTTGTATGCTTTACTATAACTCAGACATGAAAAATATCGCTCCTTTTCTTATGAAAAATATCACTTTCCATCTTGTTAGATTGAACTGGAGAATTTGAACTGATAGCAGATATATATTTGCTTCTTATGGCCATGATCTTGGATTCATCTCTAGAATCTGACCCTAGATCCTGATGAGTTGATGAAACGGTCTTATGCTTCCCTTTATCCTTGGATTTCTTCGGTCATAATTCGGGATGCATCTTCCAACACTATGATTCCTCATGTTGCTTTATTTTACAATGGGAACATGTAGGCATTCTCTAAACTTGCTTCATTGTGGCTGATCTCTTACTCTTCCATTTACCTTTCAGTTTCTTCTTATGCTTGAATGGATTCTTATATTCACTCGCATGCTCACCCTTACTGGATTCTAGATGTAAGCCTGTATTGACACCTTATCAATGTTAGTAGGGATAAACATTATAATAGTGTGATGAAGATATGAGTGCAAGCCACAAATGTATTTTAGAAGAGTTTCTAGGGATAATTCCATATTTTTGAATTCATGTGTATATGCCTAAATATTATAGCCTTTAACCTGTCTCAGATTTTGGCACTCGATCATTCTCGTCTGTGTATGTGTTAGTGGATATAATTGTTTCCTGATAGCCTTATTAAATGTATACCAAGAAGATATTACTTTACCCTTTTGAACTAGATCAAATTGCATCTTACTCTCCCACCATATTAAAGCAGTTCCCCTTAGTCGAAGAGTAGCTAACTGTATCTTTGCAACCTCATCCACAATTCTTTGAACCCTGCAATATACTTCTATTTTCTTGATCCAATAGTCTGATTTCTAGGAATTCAAGTCTCCATCATAGTTCGGAAACTCGAAATTAACATCCAACTTTAACAAAGGCAAATTATGGTAAGTTTTCTTAGAGGAATTCTTTCAATGAGAAGAATGTTTACTTTATTCAAAAGAAATTGTTGTTGATGATGAGGAAGGGGAAGGTGCACCGCATTCACCTCCTCCTTCTCCTTTTACCAAAGATTATCCACTTGTATGCCTTTTAATTCTCCATTCTAACTCATCTATTGTTTCTTTTAGTGATTGAAGCGTAGCTCTGATCTCTTCATGATTCATGGGTTGATATTCTTCTTCTCCTTTTACCGAAGCCATCTTATGTCATCGAAATATCTTTCCAATTTTGGAATTATAACTTGTAAGTTTTCCTTTACCAAGTTTGATTTTGGCTCTTGTAAGAATCCACTTGAAAATTATTTATCAAACCTACTCTGATACCAACTTGATCTGAAAAATACTTAGATGTTGATCATTTTAAATACACATAAACATCTACTTGATCTTCGAAATAAAATGATTGCTTGACGGTCTTGCAAATTACATGTGAAATAATTATCTAACCAGTTCCATTTTAATGATAAATGACTTGCAAATAATTTAACTTGAAATGAACAACAATATAATCACATACACAAGTTGGAGAAAACAGAGTCATTGGGCTACCTCTCCGGGTCCACTTCCAATACAGACTTATTTTATTAATGTTCAAATTCTTGCGTTTTACAATGACCTTTTTACATGTTGCTCAAATTTAGAAAGGGAGTGCATTGTTGGATTCTGGCTGAAAATCATGCAAAAAGGATATAAAATACTTGAAATTTCATCAAGGTGACCCTTGACATGCTTTACGGTGTAGCCTCTCACCTTTCATACTCTTGGCACACTTTACGAGACTAAAATATCTGCATAAATTATATGTCTTCTACCTTGGGGTGTGCACCATTAAATAGGGCACCCCTCTAACCTTCTTTTCAAAATTTGTGGCATATATTTTGATTAGTTCCGAAACATATGCTTCCCCACGCCATCATTTAATTACAAATATAGTGGTTTGTTTTAACAAACCTTATCCATGGCATGTTGGCTAAATTTTATTGTTTAAGTTATTTGCATGGTTGGTGGGTCGAGGTTTCCACTCCCACCGACCACCATATCCCACATATTTTTGTTACATATGGATATACATATATAATTTATATAGTATATAATCAAAACCTTCATGCAAACATTTTGGAATATATGGTTATGTATGATATAACATATAATTATATATTATATGTATAATGTAACTCTCGTTGGATTATGTGATAATCCCCCCATGTTATGGTTTAGATCATACAGCATGTAATATGACCAAGGGCCAAGATTCAAGGGCTTAGGCCCTCGACCCTTTGGCCACCCAAATGAACTTTATATAAACTTTAATTATATAATTTGGCATATATTTATTAAGTGGAAATGTATGGTATATTGGTAGCATGGGCTTTGTTAATACCTTTGGTGGATTTGGATATCATGGGGTCAAACCCTATTGACTCCATAATATTTTATATCACCAAACCCATATTGGCCAATGAGGGGTCGCCACGTGGTGGCATTGCATTGGCTCTTTCAATGCCACATGTCAAACTATGATTGGAGATACTTGTCATCATGTGATTGAACCGCTTTCCAACCTATAGTTGGATTGTACCTTGCCCATTCATCTCCCAATTAGGTGCCAAGTATCACCCCTGCAATCGTGACATGTGTCACTTCTTTATTTTCCCTGTAGTTTGACCTTTGAAAAGGTTGACTGGAAATTTGATCACTTATAAAATTTGCATACGAACTATGTTTGATGTGTTGTTTGCACCATTGTAAAGATAATGACGAGATCTATGAATTGATGGAATTTTCAAAAAACTGACGACGAGCTCTATGGTGCTGGTGAGAGTGATTTTCCTCAACAGAAACTAGATTGAGACCCAACTCTCTATTCATTGACCTTGTTGGTTGTGGAGCCTAATTATATCCTTGATTTATATGTAGGTATGACTATCCCCCTTCTATCGTGGGTTCGACAGACAGCCCCTGAATGAAGGAATTTGGGGGTGGCACCCCTGAGTGAAATGTTTTTTGGGAAAATTGCCTTGTAAAATATTGTAATTTTGTAGTCAATATGTATTGTTCATTATAAGGTCACAGATCTGACGATAGAAGTTATGTTAGAGTTTTTTACCCTAGAATGAAACCCTATTTGATGAAGGAGTTGTATTACGTTTGTGTATGTGTTTGATTATTATATTATGAGAGAGGATACTACAATATAAAGAAGAGGAAGTTACAATGGGTATGATGTAGGTTGTATCTCTTCATTCTGTTGGATAATTAAAAGGAAGGACCTAGAAATTTATCTAGTGGACATAGCCCACACTGGGTGAACCATGTATATCTGTGTCTATAATGTATTGTGTATATTTTGTGTTTTATTTCCACATTTGTCTTATTTTATTGGTTTGTGATCTTATTTTTCTAAAAAAGGATTGCCCTGCTCTAATACCACTGATACGGATTATTTTTGGAACAAAATGAAGGCAGAGATATAACAATGAAATACATAGAAATATGTTGATATTATGGTAGTTTTGGGAGGTATTAACCTCCATGTGTAACCTTTGAGTAGAATAGAATATTATGGAATCTAGATAAATCCTAAACAAATGTGTAAAACCTATAGAATACAAGTCGGCTCAGTAAAATAATTAATATTAAAGTATTATCTTCTAGAAGGACAAGTCGGCCCAAACAAGTGAAAAGAACCACTATAAATAGGAGGCGCTTGAGATCATTTCTATATTCTCACTTCACTCACTCTCTCAGTAAATTATAGCACAAGTTTGGAGCTACAATTGCAAGAAAGGAAGGTGCATCTTCTGGGTTGATTCTTGGTCTCTCTTTCTAGCGCTATATAGCCTAAGATATGAAACCCTACCTTCTAGTATCTCTTGGTGGTATTCTTGGTGACATCCTAGAGTATATTGGTGGATTTATTGAAGGTAAATATTTGGGGAAGAATTGCAACTCCAACTGCTACAGTTGAGTACTTTTCTTGTTCTGTGGTTGTGGAGACTCTCTATCATTTGCTCTACCTTTGGAGAAGGTGATCTCTCCTTGTCTTATGTTTTTGTTGCATTGGATGGTGTTTTCTGGTTCCATCTCATGCTACCGTTGAAGCTAGGTTTTATCTGTTGGTTCTAGTGTGGCTTTCCGAAATAATTCTATCTAGAAAAGTTTAGTGTGTTTGGGGTTGGTTGTGTGCCTATGTTTGGGTGACAATAGTGATATTGTCTATGGTTAAAATGTGCACATTGAATATTTTGACATGTTATGGGCCCACACTACTTTTAGAATAGTATAACCATTAGAAGGTATATTGACAGTTCTTTGTCAAGCTCATTGTAGCACCAGTTGAAGCTGCAACTAGGGTATCTAATTTTGTAGTTTCACCAAACCCTAACCTTATTGTTTGGACACTTTAAGTGAAACGTTTGACATAATTCTTGGAGATTCTTGTTGGTTGTGGAGCTTGATTATGTTCCTAATTCATAGGTTTGTTTCATCCATGCTTGGACCCCATTACCTAACAGGGGGTGTGGGGGGGATTTCACCCCCACAACTATCACGAGGGGGGTCCAGAGGGGGCGGTGACAATTTTCGTAGCCCTCCCCCTCACGGGAATTTAGAGGAAGCACCCCCAAAGTGAATTTTGGGAAAAAAATCCTTGTAAAATATTGTAATTTCATAGTCAATATGGACCATTCATTATAAGGTTGCAGATTTGACTATAGAATTTATTTTAGGGATTTTTTCCCTAGAAGGTGTTATAACCCTAAATTGCTCTACACATGCATACCTGGATTTTGGCCCTCTTACTAGCATTTTTTGCTATAGCACTGTTGAGTTTCTCTTCTAAAAAACCAATGTTTGAAGATGTATGTGCCCTGCTTCACTACTGTCCACGTACATACTCTTTATGAACCACTACAACCTGCATACATACGCATGTTGCACCATTACAGGCCGCGTGTACTTGAAAACGTTGCAAGGAATTCATTGAAATTGATGGGCTATTGAGGGTTTCCAAACTAATCCACCTGATATATCCCATCACCCAATCGAATAACCATCCTTTTGGAATATAAAAGGAGGTGTTTGGGTCTCATTTCACATCTAGACATAATAACAGTGAAACTTTGCCCGTTTCACATCCCCTCCTTGCCCAAGTTATTGCAGCACTTTTGTGAGAATTGACTCAACATTTCCCCATTATCCCTTCTTCCTCCATCAGAACCCATTCACTTCCCAAGAAGAGATCAGAAGGTTGAGAGGAGAAGCCATAAAAAGGTGCGCTTGGAGCTTGGTGAAGAGGATCTCAGACTAGGTTCGCGGATGATAGCCAACTTTGATTGTAAAGGTATAATCATTGAGTTATTAATAAAAGAATTGCTTTTCTTGTCCCAAATCATGGTGTACTAAATGTTGTTATTGGTTCATGTTCTAACATCTAACCTTAGTTTGTATATGGAATAGCATTCTTGTTGTTTCTTGTTTCTCAATCTTTGGATGCAGGCCAGCCATGGGAGGAGGCGTGCAGTCAGCGAAACTTCCAAGTGTGAGGAGGTCATCACCAGACATGGAGTAGATGTATAGTTACCCGACCTTCCTCATATTTGATTTTATTGTATGAGTTTTGGTATGTTTGGGGTATTTTAGCGAAGTAGTTGACTTTTAGACGGTTATTTGATCTACCTACATTTTGAACCTTGGTGTAGTCATGGGGGGGGGGTTTCCCGCTAGTAGAAGGAAACCCTCTTTTATGATGGAATTGTATTGTGATTGTGTATTATCGTGAATATTGTATTCTGAGAGAGGAGAGTGTGAGAGAAAGAAGAGGAAGTTACATCATGTGTGTTGTAGGTTGTATCCCTTCATTTATTTGGATAATAAAAAGGAAAGACCTGGAAATTTCTCTGGTGGACATGTCCCAGATTGGGTGAACCACGTATATATGTGTCTCTATTGTATTATGTACCTTTTTTGTTTTATTTATGCATTTGTTTTATTTAATTGTTTCGTGATCCTATTTTTCTAACAATTCTAGTGCACCTTAGCCTAGCACACCCCTTAGTACCTTGAGCTAGAAAAAATGTTAAGGTTGAATTTTTGGGTCAAATTCAAAGTTTGACTGGTCAAAGTCAAAGTCAAAGTCAAAGGAATTCATGACTTACTCCATGAATCCAGAGAACAAGCTAGAAGGAGCTTCAAACTTCAGAGCATGGAAGACAAGGATTTACCTCATCCTTGCCAAGAACAAAGTTTTAGATATCATGAAGGGAAAGATCATGGAACCATAGTTTGAAACAGGAAAAGAGAAGGAACCTCAAAATGTTGAAGCAATGGAGAAGTTCAATGAAAATGGCATCAATTCCATGAGTATCATTGTGGACTCTATCAAATATCACTTGATACCCTACATATCCAATCTTGACTCATCCAAGAAGATGTATGATGCCCTAACTAACCTTTTTGTAGTCAGAAATATTGGACAAGTGATGAGTTTGAAGAATGAGCTTCATGACACAAATATGACTAAGGATGACATTGTAGCCTCATACTTTGTGAGGATTTATCAGTTGAGAGATCAACTACAAGCTATTGAAGAAGTTATTCCAGAAAAGGAACTTATGAATATTGCACTTAATGGTCTTTCTAGATCATGGAATGAATTTTTTGCAATCATGAACACAAGAAAGGATTTTCCCATGTTTGAAGAAATTTGGACCCATTGTTCACAAGAAGAGACAAGGATAAACTCAAAAGGAATAGGATGCTCAAGACTATGCAACAAAGTTCAAGAGACATGAAGGTAAGAAAATATGTGGTTCAAGAAATAAATCCAATCATAAGAAAGACATTTCAAAGGTACAATGTTTTGGTTTTCATAAATATGGCCACTACAAACACCAATGTCTTGAATTAGAAAAGAAAAGAAAGAAAAAACACCATCTGTCAACTGCTAATGATGAAGTACCTTCAAATAAATCCTAGCATAAAGAAACAAATTTCTTCTACTAATCATCTCTTGCAGGACCTCTTGAAGACACCATGTTACTAATCGATATTGGAGCTTCCATACATATGGCAAGTGACCGTGAAAAACTCTCAAGCATGAATGAAAAGAAAATATCTCATAGAGTGGAACTTGGAGACAATAACTCTTATGCAATGAAGGGAATTTGAAAAGCCTCTATCGAATTGGAATCAAGTAACAATGTTCATCTTAGCAATGTTTTGTATGTACCTTGTTTGAAAAAGAATTTGGTATTCGTGAAGGAAGATTGTATAAACTTCTAGGTAAAGATGCTCAAGCTCTCATACATGATGAACTCAATCCTAGTGATTTATGGCATAGAAGGTATGATCACCTTCATTATCAAGCATTTCCATCTCTAAATAAGATGGTTGTAGGAATACCAGAACTAAAATCAGTACAGGAAGGTGTCTACAGAGGATGTGCACTTGGGAATAACATTAAAAATCCATTCCCAAGAAGTGAGAATAGATCCAAGGAGATCTTGGATCTAATACACTCAAATGTATGTGGTCCTATTCTGGTGAAATATCTAGCAGGATCTCTCTACTATGTAACATTGATCAATGACTTATCATGAAAAACATGGATGTACCTGTTGAAGACAAAGGATGAAGTATTTAGAAAATTCCAAAAATTCAAAACTAGAGTGGGAAACCTAACAGAAAAGAAGATCAAGATACTAAGATCTGATAATGGAGGAGAATACACCTCCAAGGAACTTGTTTCCTTTTGTAAAGAATCTGATATTAGGAGGGAGCTAATTGTCCCACATAATCCTCAACAAAATGGTATGGCAAAAAGAAAGAACCAATTCCTTGAAGAATTTGTTAAGGCAGTGATGAATGACCATAATCCATCCATGTTTCTATGGGGAGAAGAATATATGATATTCATATATGTTCATAATAGAATTCCACATCATATATTAAATAACATGACTCCAGAAGAAGCTTTCTCCAGAAACAATCCAAGATTTGAACAACTGAGGATGTTTGGTTATCAGTCAAGAAGAAAGAATGGAAGGAAGCTATGATAGAAGAATATCAATCCATCATGAAAATTTATGTATGGTAAATTGTGCCTAGACCTAAAGGAAAGTCTATAGTCACTTCAAAATGAGTTCACAAGATAAAGCATGGAGTATATGGGAGTATCGATAAATACAAGGCAAGATTCATAGCTAGAGGGATCTGTAGGAGGGAGAAGACTATGATGAGACGTTTTCTCCAGTTTCTAGATACATCTCTATTAGAGCCATCATATCTCTTGCAACATCCATGGGTTGGAGTTTACATCAGATGGATGTAAAGACCGCTTTTCTCAATGGAGTAATTGAGGAAGAAGTATACATAGAGAAACCTCAAGGTTTTGAGGTACACCTGAGAGAAACCCATGTATGCAGATTAAATAATTCCCTGTATGGACTCAAGAAAGCAACAATAGCTTGGTATGCATGAATTTATAGTTACTTGACGAGACTTGGATTTTCCAAGAATTGTGCTGATCCAAACCTTTATTACAAGGTTGTGAATGATGCACCTGTGATCATGCTACTATATGTTGATGATTTTTTTTCACAGGTGCAGAGCCTCTCATTATTCGATGTAAGAGGGACTTAGGATATGAATTTGATATGAAGGATATTGGTCTCATGCATTATTATTTGGGACTAGAAGTATGGAAGAAGCATGGTAAAATATTCCTGGGGAAAAGAAAGTATGTTGTAAATATCCTTCATAAGTTTGGGATGATGGATTGAAAATCCATGGAAACTCCCACGGTGACAGATCTGAAGAAGCTAAGAGACTCTGATTCTGATCCAATATATTTGTCCATGTACTGTAAGTTGATTGGGTCATTTATGTATTTGGTTAATACCCGGTCGAACATTTTCTTTGTTGTGAACATGTGGAGCCAGTTCTAGGTGGAAGCTAGACATGAGCATTGGATAGCTCTAAAGTACATTTTGAGATATCTTCATGGGATGCTAAATTATGGTTTGAGATATGCCTCAAACAGTGATGTATAGTTGCATGGATTTACTTATTCAGATTGGGAAGGAAGTGCATATGACAGAAACAGTACTTCTGGTATATGTTTCATTTTGGGCTCTACTATGATATCATGGGCTAGCAGGAAACATAAGTTTGTTGCACTCAACACTATAGAAGTAGAGTATATTGCAGCTTGTGATGCTTGTACGGAAGAAGTATGGTTCTGTAATATGATTGATAGACTATTTGATGAGGTATTGGATTCAACTATGATATATTGTGACAGGTCGAAGCACATTGAGATCAAGTACTATTTTATCTTTGATAAATTCCAGAAGGGAGAAATGATTCTCCAGTACATATCCATCGATGAGAAGACAACTGATATTTTGACAAAACCTTTGTCCAAGATTTTTCATACTTGAGGGACAAGTTGGAACTTGTGGAGATACCCTCCTTTGGTTGAAAAGGAGAAGATGAATTTCATGGTTGGGAAGGAGTGTTGATATAGGGCATCATGGATAGTCAATGTGTTGGTGGAAAGACATTCTCCAGGTGGATAATGGTCTAATAATAACATATTTTTGATGTACCATGGATAGTTATTCTCCTGGGGCATTTCCCAAATAGGTAGAATGGCTCAGGATAAGTATTCTCCTGGGGCTTTGCCCAGATAAGTAGAATGGTCCATATCCCTGAGTTCACAGTAGTGACCAGAGTGGGGAGATTAGTACAGGACATACATTTTCCCTAAGTTCATAGTAGTGGCCAGGGGGGGAAAAATGGTCCAGGACAGTCATTCTTCCTAAGTTCACAGTAGTGACCAAAGTGGGAAGAATGGTCCTTGTATCCCATGGCATGGCTTTCAACATTTGTTGGGATACTCATTCTTCCTATGTCATGGGAAGTGAACATGATAGGAATAATGCTCTCTATATCACTCTGTTGAGTGAGTGACTAATGAGAGACACTATGTTGAGTGCGATAAGTACAACACATGACTTATGCAACATCATGCCTGATTACTCAGATGGAGTATGGCCTCGAGCAATGATGCGAACGATGACATATTTTGATGCTAGGATGCTACCATATGATATTTATAGTGATGATGATGCTCGTGAATTGATCTGTGTTGTCATGATATAGCATGTGTTCCTATGATGATGCTACCTGTAGAATGGTCTGCAATACTATGTGAGCCTTTACAATACCATGTGAAATGGATGGATGTGTTTGAGACCTTTATAGTTAATACCTCCCTATATAGGAGGGAGTGTTGATATTATGGTAGTTGCAAGAGGTATTACCCTCCATGTGTAACCTTTGACTAGAATAGAATATTCCAGAAGACGGAGAAATCCTAAACGAATGTGTAAAAACCCTAGAAGACAAGTCAGCTCAGTAAAATAATTTATATTAAAGTATTAGCTTCTAGAAGGAAAAGTCGACCTAGATAGGTGACAAGAACCACTATAAATAGGAGGCGCTTGAGCTCATTTGTATATACTCATTTCAATCACTCTCTTTGTAAAGTATAGTGCAATCTTGGAGCTACATTTTCAAGAAAGGAAGGCGCATCTTTTGGGGTGATTCTTGGTCTCTCTTTCTAGTGTTATATAGCCTAAGATATGTGCCCTACTTTATAGTATATCTTGGTGGTATTCTTGGTGACATCTTGGAGTATATTGGTGGATTTATTAAAGGTGAAAATTTGGGGAAGAACTACAACTATTGCAGTTGAGTATTGTTCTTATTCTATGGTTGTGGAGACTCTCTCTCTTTTGTGATACCCTTGGAGAAGGAGCACTCTCCTTTTCTTGTGTTGTTTTTGAAATTGGATGGTGTTTTCTAGTTCCATATCATGCTACTACTGCAGCTAGGGTTTATCTATTGGTTCTAGTGTGGATTTCAGGAATCATTCTATCTAGAAAAGGTTGAGGTGCTCGAGGGTGGCTACATTCCTATGGTTGGGTGACAATAGTGATATTGCCTATGGTTAAAACGAGCACATCAAATATTTTAACAAAATATTGCAAGAAACATAGAGACACAATAATATGCAATTTCTAATAATGAGAGAAATGTACATAAACTGTAAAAACACAGAGTTAATGAACTTGATAGAATGGTGGTAGCTTATCTATGAGAAGAGATGTGACGGTTACACTCATTCATAAGAAGATGATGTTTATGTTATAGAAATATTTGCCTCGCCCTATGAAAACTTGCACATAAGACCTATTTCCATTTCCCTATGTAGACTTGAAGTCCCTTTTTGCAAATCCTAGAGCTAAAAAAAATATTTTTCCACATATACGTGACCTACCTATTGTACAACATGCATATACGCAACTTGCATAACTACAGCCTACATACATCGGGATGTGTTCCAAAAATTAAAAAATGGTGTCCAGTTTCCATGTCACGTCACAAGATCCATGATCCTTGACCTTCCATATACTGGAAACGTTCTGACTTGACCCTTCAATTCCACTTGAAGGCTACAAATGGGCCAAATATGAGCCATGGAAAAGAGAGAAGAATTCAAATTTGAGAGCAAAGTTACTCTGGACAAATTATTCACTTAATATTGAGTCTGCATCCCTTTGTCCTTTTAAGTCTGAACACATTGTTCATCCCCCAAGCTCTTCCCTACATGATTGAGAACCTCATTGTCTCTCTTATATGAGCTTGCCTTTGGTGGAGGATATAAGTGGTGGATTCCCAGCTGGAAGGGACTCAGTTTCTTGGTTTTGAACCGTGTCGACACAGAAGTTTGTAATTCGCTCACTTCTATTGATTACATTTTAATAGAAATACTCTTTTCTCATCCAATTAACATCTTGAAAATATTTGAATTGTTATTCCATGGGTGTATTTGTTATGAATTTTGAAGGATTATGCTATTGAATGTGCTAACATTATTTATTATCACCATATGCTTGCGTTTCTTGGTTTTTGAGGACAAGTTGCAGGTGTATTGCTTTGAGTCAAGTGATCAACGGTGGACTTCATCGAACGTCTAGATGAGGTAGGCCTTTTATATTGTATTGTTAGAATATTTTTTTATACGACACACCTGATATTAGAGTTGATTTCTACATTCATTTTCGTCTGCTGTGATTTTCCCCTAGCCATAGTGATATTTTCCTCGTAACAGAATTGGCGACCATATTGGTGATAGAATCTTCTTTTCGGGTTTTCGAGTGTATTTCTCCTTACATTGCTCTCATTTATATTTAGTTTATTGTCGTATGAATACTTGAAAACCTCTTTTCATTATGATTATGAGTTTCTTATCCTTCTCATTAGCCCTGTTGTGTTTTAACACATATACGCGGGTTTTTTTCGGACAATCATGTACATACATGTGCTATCCTTCTGCAAGAGGCATATATACGTGCTTTTCCCTTGAACAGTCGCATACATCACCCTTTGTTGCTTGGTTGTTGTGTTTGATGGTTGTTGGGTAGGGTTTGATGATTTTTGAGTCTTCTTGGGTCTCTGTTATGACTGTTAAGTGTCTGTGGAATGACAGGAAACCTTTCTTTGGTTGAGTTTTTGGGTGGTTCCTTTCTCATCATCCTTTTCATTTGATTTTCCTTGCATCTTGGTATAGGTGTTTGCTTATTGATATCCTACTTGGTTTGTCTCTGTTTACATACAGTAGAGTGTTTATATCAAGTTGGTGTCCATTCCTTGCATTTTCATTCTTTTATATTGAAAATACAAAAATATTAGGCATTTTACATTGTTAGAATTTGATCTTTTGATTCCTTATCATTAATCTTAGTACATGTAAAGAAAGATTGCATTTTATTTGGAATTACATAATTGAATTGAGAATTGCATTTTGAAAAGAATATCATTTATTTTGGAATTGAAGGTAGGACTTTGCATTGTATTCACATTCATTTATTTTACTTGTTGAGTAATAACATCATTGGTTTCATGACTGCACCTTTTTGAGTAAGAAAGGCCACTAAAAGTAACGCTATAGTTTAAAATTGATTAGTAATGATTTTATTTCTCTAGGGTGCACAAACTAGCTTAGGATTTAGAGCCTTGCAATGGGATTTTGTGAGTAAACTTCTCCAAGGCTATTAAATCAGCATATGTGTCTGACTAAGGGAGTGGAGAAATCCATTGTATAATCCATAATATCAGGAGGCTCCTCTTACACTGGAGTTAAGCACGAGGTCGCGTAAGGTTGGTTGAAGGGATATCCCCTCAATACTTTCTTAGCGTCAAATATTTTTCTGGGGATCTATTCGTATATGGAGATCTTGCTAGTACCTTTACCTCTATGAGAGGCAGTGCTTTCAAGGTTTCGGGATTTTTTACCTTGTCCATAAGGTGGATCTGAATTACGACTATTCTCCCATGCATCAGTTATATCGTGGTTTCGTAGTTGTTTGAAATAGGCACCACATAGGTTACTTGCAGGGGTTATTTTGCAGGTAACATGGGTCAGATAAGGATCGGACAACACACAACCTTTATGGAGGATTACCTCTCCAGGGGGGATCTGACCGACTAGTTGTTAAGCCCACGAGGGCCCTTATAACTGATTCTGATACCTCTGATCTTTAGCAGAGGAGTCTCAAGCCCCTCTTGGGTGAGGCATACCTACTATAGAGAGGGGGGGCCCTTTCATCCACTTTATCATGTTTCTGTGCATATTGGTTGTTTGATTATTTTTGGTGTGGTCTTTGATTGCTAGTTGGCCTTAGGATTTTTTTTTTATATCATGATTCTTGATTCATAGTGGAGCCAGACCAACTTCCCTATAGGTCACGTCGCTTATTACAATTACCACCACATTTTGAGTCTTTTCCTTATAAAAGGTGTAAAGTTACCAAATGTGGTACACACACCTCCACTTATCAAACTTGTCATCATAGAAGGATGAGTACTAAATTGAGTCAAAAATATACTGGGAGTGCTTCGACTCCCATACCTACTATAGTTAATGATACACCTTCGACACCTTCAGCCACAATACTTGTAGTGCTAGAGGAACCTATCATCACCTCTGCCCATCCTATAGTGAATACTCAACCTATGGCCACGAACCCTTTTGGGTATCTTTCTCACTCACCGGGATATAATGTTCAATCCATCCCTATGGCCTCTAGTCCTTTTTCCTATGGTATGTCAAACTTCACATCACAGTTTTCAACCTCCATCCCAGCGGTCGGTATGAATACTAGCATTAGAATTGGGGGAATAACTCCTCCACATACTCCATTCTCATTTGGTGGTACTCACATCCCTTAAACGACTCCTACCGTTGGAGTATTTCCTCCTGTTAACCCCAGGTCTAATCCTGTTACTTCTAGATGGAGTAACCAACCTGACAGACAAGCTACTGCTTATGGTCCATCCTTTACACCCACCTCCTCTGTATAGATTATGACCAATGCATGACGAATCCACCTTTATCCTCTTGATTCACACCCAGAGGAGGTCATTTTCATACCCCGGGAAACCCACAACCTAGAGCCACTCCAGTTGGAGGTATTTTTTACAACCCTCATCAGAACATTCCTACTAGAATGGTGCCCAACCAACCCCTTATGAATCAGTCCGGAGGAGGGTCTTACAATCCTGGATACGGCCATGGTGGTTACCAAAACCCTATATGGACTGTGATTCCCCAACAACAATCTTTCCAGAGAGCTTAGGGCCAGATGTCACAACCCCATCTCCCTTTTCTGTCCATGCTCAATCTGCTAGACTTGTCTAAGTTGATGAACGATCTTGTGTGTCATGATCCGATAAGCCCCCTCGTTCCCACCAAGCTTCCTTCAGATATTCCAAAATTTCAAGGCAAGAATGGTGAAGATCTTGGTGATCACGTTACTACTTTTCACCTTTAGTGATCTTCAAATTCCCTTAATGACGATTCTATTCAGTTAATATTGTTTCAATGCACCCTTACGAGGGTCACCACGAAATGGTATATCAAGCTACCTAGGGATTCATACAAAACCTTTAGTCAGATGGTCTTAGTCTTCCTCAACCACTTCCAATTGACGGTTCATTACAATGTTAGCTTACAACTTATGTTAAATTTATGCCAAGACAAAGCCACTCATATCTCGGATCACATCTAGGAGTGGCGTAGATGGAAGAGGTTGATGAAGACCTACATACCCCCAGAATTCCTCCTAGATTAGTTTCTTAAGTCTCTATAGGCTTATATTTCAAAGGATATTTCTACATCTAAGGTTACATCTGAGAAAGAAGAAATTTTCAAAGCCCAGCAGTTAAATCTTATATATGATCGACCTGGGATGTTATACGATATTCTTCCAGATGCACTGAGGTTAAACTATGACCCTAGACAAAATCCTGGGCCTCATGTCGATGGCATTGTAGTCTCCGCCAATGTGAAATCCACAAAGTCAGTGACAAGCCACTTGAAAGAGTTGTCTCTAAACAATTCTATAGGAGGGACAACTTTTTCTGTGTCCTCCAATCCCACTCAGTCGGTAGATGTACACTCTCTGCAATAGTTGACCAACTTGAATCATAACCAGCAACCAGGAGGGAATAAAAAGAAAGGATGTAATAATAATAATAAGAAAGGATGGGAAAAATAATAATAAACCCAAGGAAAATGGTAATAATGAGAAGACGAATAATAATGATGGTGAGGGAAAGAAAGAAAGGCAGAAGGTGAAATTTCCCTGTAAGATTTGTACAGACAATCACCTTACCCATTTATGCCCCAAACTTGTGGAAGCTATGAGGATTTTATCTCTACCACCCGTCGTGCTAACTAATCCTTTTCCACATAACCAACACATGGCCTTGAGCTCCTTGAATTCCAAAAATGTGGCGAGGGGGAGTCAAAACCCACCGACAAAAGACAGTGACCATTTATGCATCGATATGGTTAAATATGAGGTTAATGTATCCACTCAATCTCGCGATTATAATTCGTCACAGACTGTACCTGGTCTAGAGTCTCCCTCTCCTCCAGATATGCCCTTACTAATAAAAAAACTAAATCCCCTGCCTCAGATTCTAAAAGGAGTACTCAAGCGCTCTACCCACAATCCTAATTCTAGAGCCACCTAGAATTACTCTATTGTTGAGGACCTAGGTCAAACCCCTTGTGCGATGTCGACTCTAGAGGTACTCCAGATGTGTCCTTCACAGAGGAATTCCTTGCTATATACGTTAGGAGATATAGATCCTTGTGGCTCAAAATTTATCAAGTTTGACGTCACATATGTGAAGCCTCACTTTCCTTGCCATGTGGCATTCCAAATCCACATGGGTTATGTTTTCGCAAGAGTTGACTCTAGGATGTAATGGAGCCAAGCCTTAACACATTTTAAATGAAAAAATAATTATCACTCGGATATGACTTGGGTTGCATGCAAGTAAATTCCAAGATAAACTTGAACCACTTTTGATTGGACACTGCCCCTTCCAACCTGAGAGGGATATCTCGAAAATATGTCACAATAGGATATTCAATAAGCTTAACAGTGGGTAGATCTGTGGGTAACAAAAAGTTTTGGGTTTTTAGGGTTGGTGGGTTGGACCAGGAGGTAGTCCATTGGGAATGGAGTCAAATGATCAAGCAAATAATAAGAGTGTTTCGGAAATGGAAATCCATGGAACAGAGGTGAGGTAGAAGATGATTACAGAGAGAAGGATTTATAAAAGTACGGCAGCAGAATAGAGAGAAAACATATCAAAATGCAAGGAGCACTTAGCAATGAGTGAATTCCAAGCATAAATCAGTGGAAAGAGATGGTTGGGACAGAGAATCTATCCAAGGATGAATTTTGAACCTTCATATCTCTATAAGAAACAACCTATAATATGTACTGCAATAGAGAATCTAACAAACAGATGAATTCCATTACAAACAAAGTCACAAATCGAGAAGAAAATGGAAATAAAACCAAGTGAAATGATGTGAAAACAAAGCAATAAGACATTATCTACAAACAAAATCACAAGAATCTTTACTGTAGATTAAAATTGGATTTTCACTCTTTTATTTAAATAGGAAAGCAAAATATTACAGTCCCAGGAGTACTACTTTCGTGTTTTCTTTGCCCCCCCCTGTTGTTCTTCAAGAAGATACAATAATATAAATATTCTACACCCTTTCGAATAACTGAAAAAAGATTCGAATTACAAAATAAATACCTCTAGAAATGAACAGGTATATCATGTAGGTATTGAGGTCAAAATCCTCCCTAGGAGGTCGAATTTCCTCCCAAAATATAACAACAATTACCATCAATTTCAGAAACTTTCTGCCATAGAAAATGGGCCAAACTGCTAAAAAATGGGGCTGCGGTTATGGTTATGTCTCTCTCGAATCGTGATAGATATGTATAAACTGAGAGAGGCTTTTGTGAATCTTTTTTTTCTGAGAAGAAACCTCTCTCATTTTCCTGAGATATGTTTCCATTTTCCCCAAATCTTCATTTTACAAACATGTGTCGAAACAGGAAAATATGAGATATAAAAATTAGGGTTCAGAGATGGATTTGATTCTCCCAATCGGTGACACCTGTAGGAACACTGAGAGAGGATATTTATCTATGATTTTTTAGGCACAAACACCTAATACCATTTCTCAAAATGATACTCCATTCGTTTAAAATCATTATTTGAAAATGATGGCTCAGCACAGTGAAAAAACGCCACATTTCTGAAAATGAACCTCATCTTGCGGGAGACTTTTGACTGCCTTCCCAAGATCCAAATAAAATTATGAAGACACCAATGGAAATCTTAGGATCTTTATATGTCGATAGACTATTTGAAAATGGAAAATGACCTCTCCAAGGCTGAGAAAAATGGTTTTTTCCCAAGGCAGTTTTTTGGATATGAAAAATCTGTGATTTCGGCAACTAACAGGCCGAAAACAAGGGTATCTTAGCTGCCGAAACTCCTGGATTTCGGTGGCTAACAGATCAATTTCAGAGCGTCGTAAGCCACTGAAAGTCCCGAAACCCCGATTTTAGCTTTTAGGTTTCGGGGAAACAGAGCAATGGTAAAAATCTCTATGTCGGCCAAACCCCCGACTGTCGAAACCCCTAAATGGTGACGTGGAATTTATGTAAAACCCTACTATAGTGATTTTATTGTCATTTATTGAATTCTTTTCATGCTTCCTCATGAGATATTCCTCCATGTGTCTTGATGCGTGGTTGGGAAGATGGCCGTAAAATAACATGTGAAAGGCTTAGAAAGCCTTTAACGTTTTTAATTATTACTTTTAAAATCTGTTCAATTCCTTTTAAACAATCATTTTTTTGAGACTTTCGGTACCGGGACTTTGGGGTTGTCACTAAAAAACGTACTTTGTGAATATCCGAAATTTGAAACCCGAAAATCCTGAAATACCTTTTGACTCTTTTTTAGAACTAAGGGCAGCTCTATAACCAGAAAAAAAAAATGAAGATTTGGATTTAGAGAAGAAAAATAAGCTTTGTTTCAACAGGTTACTCAAATTATACCATCACGCATACTATTGTTGATGAAGGTGATGCAACATGTGTGATGTCCCTGGCCTGTTGGAAAGAGCTCAGCTCTCTGACCCTTTTTAATTCTCCGACCATGTTGACTTCATTTGATGATCGTTCCTTCCACCCTCACGGTATTCTTCATGCCTTTCTGGTCCAGTTAGGTGGGAATATGGTAAAGGTGGATGTCAAGTTGGTTGATGCACCCCTCGAATATAACTTGTTACTAGGAAGCAATTGGAATTGCACTATGACTGCAATTGTATCTTTCATATTTTGTACTCTTTTTTTTCCTCACGGTGGGAAGATCGTGATGATCGATCAATTGTCCTTTTAATATGATAGTCCCAGTCCATATGTTGGACCGTCGATCCCCATGATTTACAATTCTCAGCCAACAAATGAGAATATCAATGTTGGAATGTATTCATCCCTTATGGGTACCTTCGACTTCATGGCACTATTTCACCATATATACGCCATGTCCAGTAGGCACGTTTCATCAGAGAGGTCAGTTCCTTTCCGCACTTCCTATTTTAATGATCCTTGGACCCTACCTTCCTTGACGACGACTTGTGAAGGTCAATTATATTCTGGAATGGCCATGCCACTATCAGTAGCAGAGATTGTGTATCAAGTTGTTCTTGACTCTACCACCGATTCAAATCCTGTTACCTTGCAGACAGACGAGGAGGATCCTGTTCTAGAGCCCGTGTGGGACACTTCATCGTCTTGTTCACGTGACTTCCTTGATGAGACTTTTCCTTCGGATGAAGCTATCATTGAGGCTATGAATGGTTCTGATAGGACTTGGGATGATATGCATCATTTATCTTATTTTCTCCCAGAGATTGATAGAATCGAGCAAGATTATTTTAGATCTACTTTGAGCAAGATAGTCGATCATGCCATAGTTCCACTTGATACACATGAAATTTATGCCGAAGGAAACATGGTGAGTATATCCTCTACTGTCATGATCGATATCTCTCGTATCCTTGGAAATATTGCAAATGTATACATTGGTGTAGATTTTTCACCAGAAGAAATTATGATCTACACCAAACTCTTCAAGGAATTCCAAGATGTATTCACTTGGTCATATGAAGAGATTCTAGGAATCGACCCTTGAATTGTCGAACATGAGATTAAAAATTACCTGGATGCTAATTCTTCTCGACAATGTATTAAGGCTATCAATCCTAGGAAGGCCCCTGCTATTAAGGAAGAGGTAGAAAAATTGCTTAATGTTGGATTTATCTACCTAGCTCCCTTGCCTGAATGAGTATCCAATCCCGTTCATGTGAATACAAAGCAAGGAACCATCCGCGTATGCATGGATTTTTGTGACCTGAACAAAGCATGTCCTAAAGATAATATCTCGAGACCCTTCATCGATTATATTCTCGACGAGTGTGTGGGAAGTGAATTTTTTTGTTTCATGGATGGATTTTCAGGGTATAACCAAATTTAGATTAAGCCCGAGGACCAACATAAGACTACATTTATTTTCCCTTGGGCTCATTTTGCATACCGAAAGATGCCTTTCAGCCTTAAAAATGTCGAAGCAACCTTCCAATTTTTTATGACCTTCGCATTTCATGATCTCAAGCATATAGTCTAAGCCTATATTGACGATCTTACTACTCACTCCTGTAAGAGAGTGGATCACCCTAAGAACCTTTGGCTAGTCCTTGAAATATGTTTCCATTATCGCATCTCGATGAACCCTCAAAAATGCATCTTTTTCATTAGGTCAGGTCGTCTTCTAATATTTTTAGTCTCTGAGACTGGGATCATGGTAGATCCATTAAAGGTTGAGCCAATACTTCGATTTCCTATCCTGCGCAGTATTTTCCAACTTCAAGGTTTACAGGGGAAAGTTAAACTTTTTACGACGATTTATAGTGAACTATGCCAACATTACTAAGGGTTTCATGTGTCTCTTGAAGAAGGAAACTCCTTTTATATAGGGTGAACGAGCCCAGGAGTCCTTTGATTCTTTTAATAAATCCTTTGTTGGAAAATCTTTAACAGATAGCGCATTCTTGTATACTTATCATTGATGGCAAGTACAACAGTGAAGATGGCATGAGTACAGAAAGTATGAAATAGATGGGCATTATGAGAAGACGTTGCAGGGAGGATCTGTAAGGTTTGGTCATAACGGATTCTATATGTTGTAATGCATCATCTGATTCAATTGTCGGGAGATCATGCTGGAGTTTCGGGCCAGAATGATGTCTCTGGAGGGGACACGAGTTTTGCCAGATACTCGGAAAGGGCTTGTTCGTGTAGCTAGGGGAGATGAGGGTTTGTTGCACTTTCAATGGCTTAATCGAACAAGTAATGTGGTAGAAGTTGATCAAATCGGATTACTAGATGAAGCTGTATTTGAAAAGGTCTAGGAAACCCCCGGGCGAGTGTACATTTTGAAATTCAAGGAGGATGATCGCAAATTCTGTTTCTGGATATAGGTTCCTGATGACTGTCAGACCAAGTATTGATTGGGATTGTTGATCTGGACTGTCGACTCCATTTCAGAGTTTCATGACTTGGAGAGGTAAGAAACAAAACCGTTGAAATCGCGATATGCAAAATCACGATTTAATCCCAGTCGTCAATTCATGATGTGTTCTAGACCGTTGATCTGAGCTCCATCTCCGAGCTTCGCCTATCACGACTTGGAGTGACAAGAATCTCTACCGCCGAAATCGCGATATGCTAAATCGTGATTTAATCCCAACCATCAATTCATGATGTGTTCTAGACTGTTGATCTGAGCTCCATCTCGGAGCTTCGCCTATCGCGACTTGGAGTGACAAGAATCTCTACCGCCGAAATTGCGATATGCGAAATCGCGATTTAATCCCAGATGTGAATTCATGATGTGTTCTAGAACATTGATCTAAGCTCCATCTCGGAGCTTCGCTTATCGAGACTTGGAGTGACAAGAATCTCTATCGCCGAAATCGCGAGATGCAAAATCGCGATTTATTCCCAACCGTCAGATCAAAGTGTGTTCTAGACCGTTGATCTAAGCGTCATTTTGGAGTTTTGCTTATCGCAACTTGGAGTGACAAGGACCTCCTTCGAAGGAATCGTGAGACACGAATTCACGATGAGATCTGGACCATAGACTCATCGAGATCGTAGACCATTGATCTAAACTCCATCTCAGGGTTTCGGGGATCATGACTTGGAGATTCGAGATGCCTCATCTCTAGACTTACGAAAGGCAAATTCGTGAAAATAAATTTTTGCATAAACGCTTGGTCATGGCCTTGGTTATATAGAGGAAGGAGCTAGCGCAGAAAAGCTCTGTATAGGAGTTTTGGAGATCGCGATATGAAGTGTCGAGACACTTGGACACAGGAATGCCGAAATTCCGAAACTCGATTTAGAGGCAAGATTAATAAAATTCATCCAATGGTGCAGATAAACTTGAATATGATCGGAGGGTTGTTGTGCTCTCTCACAGTTAATTTACCAGTTATGAATCTGTTAGCGAAACGGACTCATGATGGCCGATCGGTTGGCGTCTCAGTTGCTCGGATGGTTGTTTTTCTTTTTCCTAAGGAGATGCGAAGGTGAATTGTCATGGGTGTGTGTATAAAAGAAAAAGATACAGACTGTGCGAGGGTGTTGTTGTTCTGGATGAAAAATGAATTAAATGATAAGAAAGGGAAAATCACAGAATGCGCAGAGTGAGACTGGGAATATGCGCAGTATGAGATAAAACTCAGAGAAGAGTAACAGATGATGAAAAGACTTGAAGCAGAGCAGAATGAAAGAATGACTTGAAGCAGAGTAGAATGACAGAACAAGTTGAAGCAGAGAAGAATGACAGAACAAGTTGAAGCAGAGCAGAATGATAGAACAAGTTGAAGCAGAGAAGAATGACAGAACAATTTGAAGAAGACCATATTTACAGAACAGAGAAGAAGTGGTAAGAATTGATTTATCTATGTAGTTGTCTGTTTATTTATTCATTCATTTTCCAGGGTGGTTGGGAGGTGCTAGGGAGGATTGTTGTCCTCATAGGTTCAAATGGGAGCTTGAACATAGGGAGTTGTAGCTTCCATCTGGTTGTAGCCAGAGAAACAAGGGTGGTAGGGTGGTGCAAGGGAGAACAAGTGTTCTTTTTTATACAGGTTGGAGCCTGTGTAACTGGAAGTTGGTGCTTCCATCCAGTTGGTGCTGGAACATTAGGGGAGTTGGTGCTTCCTTCTAGTGGGTGCTAAAGAAACAAGAGATTCAGTGCTCTCAAACAAGTTGCAGCTTGTAAAACAGAGGTAGTAGCCTCACATTGAGTTGGTGCTCAATTTTAGATGATGTACGGAACTTAAAAGACTGCCTATCATTTCGAAGAAGAAGAGGTTTTCTCCCTTTATGGGTTTCCTCATGAAAATCTGTCTCTGTGTATACCTTATGTGTGACTGATGCTCTTTACTTTTACTATCCATATGTTGTATAATGTTGATGATCACTTGAAGAAATATTAAGAATGTTTTAATAGACTTAAAATTGTTTAAGCTCAATAACAACTAATTCACCCCCCCCCCTTCTCAGTTGTCATAGTAATTTCAACAATTGGTATCAGAGCAGGTTCCTTTTATTCAAAGGTAGATCTGTAAAGCTTAATCATGACAAGTCATGAAGGGAATTCATCCTCTAATCCCCCTCTGTTTGATGGAACAAATTTTGCCTTCTGGATGATTAGAATGAGAACATACGTAATAGCCTTGGGTGTTGATGTTTGGGATGTAGTAGAGACTGGATATACAAAGCCTGTTGTGCTAGCCTCTAAGGACGATAAGTTAAAGTTTAGTTTTAATGCTAAGGGAATGAATGCTATCTTGAATGGACTTGCTGAAGCTAAGTTTGTAAAGGTGATGCATCTTGAAACTGCCAAAGCAATGTGGGATAAAC
>ML796739.1:394964-406109 GCA_009831015.1 Picea engelmannii
GCTAATATTACTTATCCTTCATATGCCAACTATAAATGTTTGGCGATATTTTTGTAAAAATATTCAAATTTCTAAGGATTTTATATAGTTTTTATAAAATTTTGGCGATTTTTAAGGTAAAATCATTTTATCCTATAGAATTTTGGTGAATCATTTTTAAAATAGCGAATCTTGTTTTTGGAAAAACCATGGAAAATTAGCCCATGAGCGAAATTTAGCCCCTAAAATCATCCATGCCATCCACGAATAATGTGGTCGAATATAGCGTTATTATATAACTTTTGTGTGATGCCATTTCACATCATATTCTCTCTTTAGAAGTTCACTTGGACTCCCAGTTAGCAGTATGCCAGTTGAATGACAATTACCATGTGGGTGACCGTACTTTACTCTGACAATTCCTACGAGTACAACTTTTGGAATGACAGTTTGATTTTATTACTTATCATCACATACCTAGAAGTTCTAATTATGTATCTGATGCATATGCTAATTTTTTTTTAGATTGGCATTTGTCACATAACTAAATAAAAGAAAACATTTTCATCAATGTACACATTGTAACATAAGTAAAGATGAAGAACCATGTTTTTATATAGATTTCAAAAAAATTGATGTTTATAGTACAAAATTGGGGCTAACACCCTCGATATACATATACAGTCAATCCTAATATAGTCATGACATTTATGCCTGTGGAACTGGATGAGTGTCATGATAGAAAAGTACAGTGTTTGCGAGATGTCGAAATATTCATACCCAAGCACGAGGCACACCTACCACCTGTCGTTGCATAGCCTCCAACATATCCTCCACCTGAACCATAGGAATCCTATGTGTCAAACGAGATAAGTTTCTCTGCACGTTTTGAAGGACTCTCTCTGTGTCCCCTCCCACTGCCTCATCTCCCCAGTGCCTCTGATGATGTTGTGGAAGTCTTTCTGGCCATCGTGGACCTACATCTGCATCACATACATGTTTAATTATTACTTAAAATCATCGAACAATATTGTTTTTCCTATACAAAAATACAAAAAAATGAAATATTTAAAAAAATTTGACATACCTATGTCGTCGTAGGTATACCTTGGTGGTAATGGCATGTCAGGATCCCCTATGAAGTCAATCCCTGCGTAAGGATAGTCATCCAGAGCTATCACATGTCATTTCCACCAGAAGAAGAAGTCATCGTTGTAGGGTGTTGGCACCCTACCTCCCCCGTGCTGCCTTGTTGGTTTCTTATCTTAGTTATACCTTTAACATGATTGACCTAGGTTAAGGTCTACTGGTGATCCAACAAAGCCTATAAAAATATCATCCCTCTTGTTAAACCAGAAGGCAACGCAACACACAAAGTGCATTGCGCAGTCTCACCCGAGATAGTCTTAATGTGTGACTGCAATACTCAGGTGCTTGCAGTCCAGGACTGAATGGGGATCTGTGAATTGTGCACTGTGAATTGTATCTAATTATTAAAGAAATATATTATCATTTGAATCCATGCATGTAATGTAATTAGATACATTAATTCATTCATACATCATTCTAACATTTAATCATAGACAATAAGAGAGATATAAACAGTCAATCACATAACACAAGTTTTACCGTGGTTCACCCCCTCCTGGGCTACATCCACAAAGATCTGGCTCTCAAGCTCTTTTATCATGGTAGTTCCAAAACTACAATGTTGCGCACTTTACAACTCATCCTCAGTCGGGTTGAGATCTATTATGAGGCATACTAGATCACACGAGGCTCCTCGACCTCTGATCTATTCCTCAAGAACTACCCTTTTGACTCCCTACATCTCTTTTAGAACCAATTCTTGCAAGCGAGGTGTTTCTCTCTGATTTAAGGCCCTTGGTGTAAAATGCGAAGAAATTGGGTTTAAAAACCCATCAAATTCGTTTTATTCAAAGGTCGCAGTCATGAGCGCCAAGCACAGCACACAGAAGAAGTCCATTTTGGGCTTAAAATCAAGCGAGCAGGCATTTTGTTTTCAACGGCGAGGATCCATAGATGGGGTAGATCGACAGTCATTGGGTAAGCTTGAGTCATGGAGTTTCACAAGTTTTATCACATGGGCTCATCCCTTAGGACCAAAGTCATGAAATGATCATGGTTGTCTGATCCAGTCGGGACACATGGCACTTGATTAAGTCTGATCGCCATTTCGGCTATCGGGACTTTGAAATACAAGGGTCGAGAGCAAAGGAATGAGAACTCTCGGTGGGAGAATCCATGAAATACATTAAGGTTCATCGTGACCGTCCATATTAAATCAAATTTGGCTATTGATTGTGGATTAGCCGTTTCGGCATTTTGGCTACCGGGACTTTAAAAGACAGGGGGTCACTCCTCCACTGCATCTAGAATCGCCGAAACATGAAATGATTAGTCATTTCATCATTTGGGCTACCGGGACTTTAAAAGACAAGGGGTCACTCCTCCAGTACATATGGAATCACCAAAACGTGAAATGCAAAAAGTTCCTTTGAAGATAGGCGCAGGGTCATGGCTCATGGTCACTTGGGGTGATAGAAAAAGCTGCGCAAAGGGCCAAAGTGTCGAGTTTAGCTACATGAGGCATTGCCATGTTCTCCAGGTGCCAATTCAACTCAGCCTCGATCCTAATCCCTGCTAGAGGTAAATAAAGGTAGGAGGAGGTGGTTGAAACCTCGCCTCACTCCTTAAATGTAAGGAATGGAGGTTCTGGCAGGCAGTCTTCCCAAGATTGTCCTGTGTGCAGGTTTTCCTAAAGAAGCTATGTTGATTTGATGTCCTCATCTGACCAGAGGAGCCTGCACACGCTAAGTTGGATTTTAATGTCTCAGCTACCCACCTCCTGCCAATGTGGTGAATTGCTCTGAGTATATATACTCAATTTTTGTATTTTTGTATGGATGGATGGTAGAGCTAAGATCCCAATTGTAAATCTTTAACGAGGCCTCTAGTTCCCTGGTTATAGATTGATATTTGATACTTCTTGTTTAATGGAAGCCAACATATTTCTCCCCTTTTTCCTTTGAATCTTAGGATCCCGGGCATGGATGATCCAGTCGTGTGTTGTAATGACTATATAATGTATGTTTGATTATATTAGTTTTGCAGCATCTTAATTTTCTTGAAGTTTCTCAGATCTGAGAGGATCTCATATTTGTGACTTTTCCCCTTTTTAAAGGCTACTGGAAGACCAGATGTCCAAAGCATACTTTATTTCCTTTGTTTTTCCCTCCACTTACTCACTACTATGAAAAATTACTGGCTTAAATTAGATCAATACCTCACCTGTCTTAACTGTTCCAACCTAGTTTTCTAAGTTAGAACAATATTGTTCTGAGTTTACTTCCATTCATCACCCTCTATAAACAAATCGTGACATTTAAACTAATGGTCATTGGGCTCTACTCCTGCTACAATCGAGGAGTGACTTCTGACGTCAACATTTCTGGCGTCGTTGCCGAGGACAAAGTTGAAGATTTTTCTTGGGATTAAACAACATTGAGCCTCTGATTCTAAAGGTGCATCAGGCATTAGAGCCCTTGAATATTGCTACTGTGCACCTGGTGACTCCGCTATGGCAACTCCACTGTTTCCACTTCACTGTTTAGGCTGTGGCTACTTTAGCACGCCTAAAAGCTGGCCCAGAGGAGCTTTCTCGAGAAGGTTTCAACAGCTACTTTCTCAGCCTAAGAAGTTTCCTGGGAGGACACAACGTTAAGATTTGGCCTTTGATGGTGAACAAATACCAGACACATTCAAAGCTGTGAATATTTCACCTGGTGACTCCATGATTTAAGGATCGATTGGCGACTCTACTGGTTCGAAATGGAAAAAGGCCTTGCTTGGAGGTATTCTCCTTTTAATTTTTCTACTATTCCTGGTTTTCCCAATGTTGTCGCTTCTCCAGATGAATGGCATGATTATTTGCCTAGATTTAGGGAGCATGTAGAGGACAAACCTACTCGACATCTCGAAGAATTTCATGAACTCATGCATCAATGGGAGATACATCAGGATGATGTGTTAATGAAAATGTTCATGTCCTCGTTAGCAGGGGATGCTCGTAAATGGTATCATTCGTTACCCCCTGCTAGCATTTCTTCACTCATATAATTTCATGTAGCTTTCACTACCCATTGTCAGAATCTTTATCCCTCTGAGTTAATTTTTCATAACTGTTGTGAGGGATACAACAACTGTATACAAGATAGAGATGCTTCTTACGTAGGCTGTGAGGATGATCCTGATGACTTGGATCAGAAATCAGTCCTTTCTCATCTCCATTCATCTGCATCAGAGGAAGGTTATGAGAGTGAAGGTTGCGAGGAGGGAGAAGATGCTTGGGTCAGAGTTATGGAACTAATAAAATCTCTCACTACCAGACTAGACAGGTGGGAAGTTGAACGATGTGAAAAGGATTTTCCATCCCTTGAAGAAGATGCTCTTGGCAGCTCTACTGAGGGCGATTATGAAGATTTCATAGTGGTAGAGGCATTAGTTTCTGCCCCTAATGAGCCTGTTGTCTCAGATTTAAAGGAAGAAGCCATTATGGAAGAGGAGTGTTCTCTTTTCCTTCACAAGATTTCCCATGATGTATTTACATTTGGGATTGAAAAGAAGGATCGAGAGATCATTCCTTTTTTACAAGATGGGGGAGTTTTGTGTTCACCCAACTTTGATGATCATTCTGGTAAAGAGAAGATTGTGAATCCTTTTCCTATGTTCACCGATGAATGACATTGCGAGGAAATCATCCTTCCTGAGAAACATGATGAGGAAAAGAGCTTTCGCATGGGTCCTGTTTATGGCCATTATGAATTTGACCCTTGGGAGAGCTAATAAGAAGAATCAAAAGAACCAGAGGAGCAGTTTGCCTCCTGTCCAGGGCCTATCCGTGAGCAACCACCACCTGAGATCAGCCAGCCTACACCAGCCTTTCACCCTCCTGGGCCTACCAGAGATATTCAACCACGCATGAATAATTATGTAGCAAAGGAGGCTACCTGTCGCCCATTTTCTAGAGTTTGCCGCTAGTCCTATGAGCCTGTGAAGGAATACATGGAGTTGTATTTCCTTCACAATTTGGAGATGCCCTATTTCATCTCAACTTTAGCCTATAAGGAGGAGTTGAAGAGCATAATCGTTCTACTATCATGGTTACACCATCTGTTTGTGATCATCGACAGAAGGAAGGAGCTTCTATTCATGAAGTTGCTTGATTGGCTATGGTGGAAGTTTGCTTTCACCTAGCCCCATGTAAAGGAATTTATTAGTATAGGACCGTACATAAATAAGCTCCTTGGAGCATGTGTGTTTAATTTTTTATTTTCACTTATCAGCATGTATTTTTAAGAAGAGTGTTTTGACCTTGACTCCATAGCCCAACAGAAGGCAACTAGAACTACAGAAGGAGTTCTTAGAGCATCACAGGGATGACCCTATCCCCCATGGAGCCTAATGTTAGCGCCAATTCTTGCAAGTGGGGTGTTTCTCTCTGATTTCAGGCCCTTGGTGTAAAATGCGAAGAAATGGGATTTAAAAACCCATCAAATGTGTTTTATTCAAAGGCCGCAATCATGAGCGCCAAGCGCAACACACAGAAGAAGTCCATTTCGAGCTTAAAATCAAGCGAGTGGGCATTTTGTTTTCAACGGCGAGGATCCATAGATGGGGTAGATCGACGGTCATCGGGTAAGCTTGAGTCGCGGAGTTGCATGAGGTTTAGTGCATGGGCTCATCCCTTAGGACCAAAGTCACAAAATGATCATGGTCATCGGATCCAGTCGGGACACATGGCACCTGATTAAGTCCGGTCGCCATTTCAGCTACTGGGACTTTGAAATACAAGGGTCGAGAGAAAAGGAATGAGAACTCCCAGTGGGAGAATCCCCAAAATACATTAAGGTTCATCGTGACCGTCCATATTAAATCAAATTCAACCATTGATTGCAGATTAGTCGTTTCGGCATTTCGGCTACCGGGACTTTAAAAGACAAGGGGTCACTCCTCCATTGCATCTGGAATCGCCAAAATGTAAAATGATTAGCCGTTTCATCATTTGGGCTACCGGGACTTTAAAAGATAGGGGGTCGCTCCTCCACAGCATATGGAATCGCCGAAACGTGAAATGCGAAAATCACCTTTGATGATAGGCGAAGGGACATAGCCTATGGTCACTTGGGGTGATAGAAAGAGTTGCGTAAAGGGCCAAAGTGCCTGGTTTAGCTGTAGGAGGCATCGTCGCATTCTCCAGGTGCCAATTCAACTCGGCCTTGATCCTGATCCCTGCTAGAGGTAAATAAAGGTAGGAGAAGGTGGTTGAAACCTCGCCTCACTCTTTAAATGTAAGGCATGGAGGTTTTGGCAGGTAGTCTGCCCAAGATCGTCATGTGTGCAGGTTTTCCTAAAGAAGCTATGTCGATCTAATGTCCTCATCTGACCAGAGGATCCTACACATGCTAAGTTGGATTTTAATGTCTCAGCTACCCTCCTGCTGCCAATGTGGCGAATTGATCTGATTATATATACTTAGTTTTTTTTATTTTTGTATGGATGGATAGTAGAGCTAAGCTCCCAATTGTAAAGATTTAACGAGGCCTCTGGTTCCCTGGTTATAGATTGATATTTGAGACTTCTTGTTTAATGGAAGCCAACATCTTCCTCCCCTTTTTCCTCTGAATCTTAAGAGCTCGAGCATGGATGATCCAGTCGGGTTTTGTAATGACTATATAATGTATGTTTGATTATATTATTTTTGCAACATCTTAATTTTCTTGAAGTTTCTCAGATCTGAGAGGATCTCATATTTGTGACTTTTCCCCTTTTTAAACGTTGCTGGAAGACCGGATTTCTAGAGCAGACTTTATTTCCTTTGTTTTTCCCTCCACTTACTCACTACTATGCAAAATTACTGGCTTAAATTAGATCAAGACCTCACCTATCCTAACTGTTCCAACCCAGTTTTCTAAGTTAGAATGATATTGTTCTGAGTTTACTTCCATTCATCACCCTCTATCAAAAAATCGTGACATTTAAACTGATTGGCATTGGGCTCTTCTCCCACTGCAATCGAGGAGTGACTTTTGAAGCCAACAATCTCCACAACTTACAAGGTTGGATCGCATTATAGTAGTGTTACAGACTAGTTACTTCTCCTCTCGCAAGTAACACTCCATACAATCCACACCCCCTCCTAGACCTCCTAGGTGTCTATTTATATGTATTTGTGTCTCATTAGTTGTTACATTCTCTTACCAAAAACATAACCTAGTTAGGTCTTCTTGCATGTTGGCCTTGCGCGCTTTCCTCCTCTGCATGCACGTTTTCCTTTCATCCACTTCTTTTCCTGCTAGTTGTCTTTATTTTCCATCTTATTGCATGTGTGCCTTGCATTCCTTTCTTCCAAATGTCTTTCCTCCACGTCATTCCCTTTCCCAAAAATGGGTCCATGCCCAATAGGCCCCAAAAATTGACATCGTGACCTGTCCCGAGTCACTGCTTGAATTGTGTAGTTGTCATTGACTGACTTGTGTCACTCTCAATGCTTGACTTGTGTCGTTGTCATTGCCTACTACAGTGTGTCATACATTTCCATTATTCAATGGCATTGCTAGTGAGTCTGACTACTCTTTTCATCCATAACGGTGACCACCTACTTCGTGATAGGAGATTGTAAGATCTCTCCTCCCTCAGAACGGATCTATTCAATGCTCCTCTTAGCTTCGTCACCTTCCATGACCATTTTCTCTGCCTTTTCTTCCAGGGACTCCAATAGTGCATGTCTTGTTGTCTTTTGTGCTTGCATCACTTTCTATTCCAACTGCAGAGCCTTCATTTCAGTGGCAGTCTTGATATTCTCTGGCAGTGACACTGTTTTCTGTCACTGCTTCACTTTTTTCATTGTTGCATGGAGTTTATTTTCCTGCTCTTATAGTTCATGGAGGCTCCCATCCTCTAGGAGGTGAGTCCACAGCTGCACGCTCTTTTCTAACAGCTCAGTGACTATATGTATCTTTTGTTCGATGTCCTCTACAACTGTTGTTTCCTCCTATTCTCATTGCGCTCTAACTTTTGGGGGAGTAGTGGGTGTGACACATTCCTCCATCTCTTTAATTTTCTCTTTATATTGTTGGATAGTCTTGTTGGATTTTTTTATAGGCAGTGTATGCTTGTCATTGATGGCAAGTACAACAGCGATGATGGCTTGAGTACAGGTATAATGTGCCAGGCAGGCACCAGAAGTATTTTGGGAAGTCGCAGTAGAGAAATCTCATGAAGACCATAAGAGATAGTGTAGAGGTGCACGCAGAGTGAAAAGTATGCATGTTTGTCATTGATGGAAAAGATCACGACCAACAACACAACAATGATCACATGGCAAGATCAGAAGCTAAATTCCATTTCATGTATCAGAAACAAAGACTCCATTTCGGAGTTCCAGATACCGGGAGTTGGACGAGTCAAGAGTCAAGACTCTTCATCACAGGAGTTTCAAAGTGCCAAAATGCGAAACGCCGAAAATCCTGAAACAGGCACATCAACCGGAGTTTCGGATACCAGGTGATCTAAAAATGAAGAAGACTTGTATTCTTGAAAATATTTGCAAGTTTTAATTCATGTGTTCAAATGCAAATGGATCAATTTTGCAAACACAACTTTTATAGAAATTACACATTCAAGATGCATATAAACAGCAGCAAATAATAGTGAATAGAAAACACATAACACAACAAATGATAAAGGAGTTCACCCCTCTCTTGGGCTACATCTCCTGGTCCAGCTTCCAATGGATATTTTGTATTATTTTCTCAAAGTGCTCAAATATGTGCTTTACAATGCTGAAAATGCCAAATAGATGGCTCCTATGGCTTCAGAATGTCCAAAAACCCCTAGCTGGGCTTTTTCGGCACCTCGTTTGGTCAAAAATTGAAGAAGATAGGCTTCCTGGAAGTTTCCCTTCAAACTTGTTGTCTCTGGATAGCCAAAATGCACCTCTTGCTCCTCAACCTAGCCCCCATGCTCAGATATGTGTTAAAACCCAGCACCAGGCGCAACCGCACAAACGGTGCGAGCTGTAGGACGATTACGTGCTAGCCCCTAAGAGCCAAGTCCGTGGGCACATGGGCCACCACATGACCTCGCGCACATATAAAAGGGGCCAAGTCCCAAATCAAATGATAGAGCAACAAGTGTCGGCGCGGTTTCATAACCGTTGGTAATAAAAATCCCACGAAATACATTGACCATCGGTCATATGTGTATGGACCACCGGTCATATGTGTTATGTCCCACCGGTTATATGTGTTATGTCTCCATTTGAACCGCGCGCGGGTAGTCACATATATATATACATATGGACGGGGGTTGGGGCTTAGCCCCAGCCCTATCTGCACCCATTCCAAAACACACTTCAATTTAAATACAAACAAAACCATATAGTGGTAAGAACCACTATAGTGCCACGCCAATTGGGGGGCTCTTCCCAAGGCCATACCCCTGCCCGGAGGTCGCGGGGTCGATTCCTGTCAACTACACAAGTTTTAACCAATGTTTAGGTGACACGTGATGGCCATTGATTAGGCCACGTGTCACCATCCCATTCACCACAAACAAGCCACGTGTCATACACCAACTCATCCACATGACTGCCAACACACCTGCCACGTGTCGTACGGTCTGCCACGTCAGCATCCATACGGACTGTACAGTCAGCACATTGTTTTTTGCATGTTTGTCGTTTTGAACAGAACATGATATCTCTCTCATCGAACATCCGTTTGAACCTGAACGAGTTGCATTGGGTTCGTGACAATGAGGCCTACGCTCCCGTTCAATTTGTAGCAATTCCGAGCACTTTGAATTTTTAAGCAAAATTTGATCCCCTGGATCACACCTCCCCATTGGAAAGCTTTTGGACCTCCAAAAGACTATTCTCAGACTATTTGAAGATGAGGGTATAGTTCCCTCACCTTTCCAACCTCAATCCACTTGGCTTTGCTTGGATTTGTGCCTTTAAGACCAACTCAAAGATACTCCACATTTCCTCGTTTTGAAGTTCTCATTCTCCTGTCAAGGATTGTGTCTTCATGTAGTTCTGTAAGATATTCTGTGGAGAAATCATCTATCGAAGGAATCTGAACATGTTCTCCTTGATCATCAATCAAAGGAGGCTCATACAATTTCAAATTCTCAACATTAACAACTGCATACATTTGCATATAAGGAGGCAAATCTAAATGGAAGGCATTGTTACCAATCTTGTCAAGAATCTTAAAAGGACCATATCGAATTGGTTTCAGTTTTTTACCTTCTCCTTTAAGCCTCTCCTTACTAATGTAAAGCCAAACTTCATCTCCAACTTGGAAACTGTGATCAACACGATGCTTGTCATGTCTCGTCTTGTACTTGGCTTGACTCTTTTCCAACTACGCTTGTACCATTTGATGTATCGACTGAATTTGTTCAATGAACTTTTCTGCCCTATCAATTTCATATTGACCATCAATAGCAATATCCTTCCCAATGATAAAATCTAAAGGAGATTTGGGCAAAAATCCAAAACATGCTTCAAATGGCGATGTTTGAGTTGACGAGTGCTTAGCTCGATTGTAAGCATGTTGAATGTAGTGTAAATGCTCATCCCAAAGTTTAGGATGCTTGCTGCAATAACCACGAAGAAGATGTACCACTGTTCTATTTACCACTTATGTCTGACCATCGGTTTGCGGATGAAAAGATGTGATCTTTTTTAGTTTGGTTTCCATGAGTGCCCATAAACTCGACCAAAAACTTCCAATAAATCGAGAATCCGGATCAGAAATAATGGATTTAGGCAATCCAAAATGTACCCAAACATTATGAAAGAACATTTTTGTCGTTTTCTCAGCTGTAACCTGCTTCTTACAAGGCATCAAAATACACATTTTTCTAAATCAATCAACCACAACATAAAGATAATCATGATTTCATTTAGACATAGGTAGACCTCTTTTAAAGTCCATAGAAATACTTTCCCAAGGACGAGAAGGAATCGGAAGTGTAGTATACAAACCCAACTTTTGATTGCTAGGTTTGCTTTTGGCACATAACGAACATCCTCGAACATATATTGAAACACTTTCATTCATTTTAGTCCAATAG
>ML796739.1:418987-432585 GCA_009831015.1 Picea engelmannii
ATTTGAAAGAAACAATGAACTATGGCCTATGGTATCCTAAGAATCAGAATTTTCAATTATCAGTCTACTCAGATGTTGATTGGGCTAACTGCATGGATGAAAGGAAAAGCATGAGTGGAGGTGTGTTCTTCTTAGGAGATTCTCTAGTTGCATGGTTGAGTGAAAAGCAAGGTTCCATTTCTTTATCAACTACAGAGGCAGAGTACATTGCTACTGCTACCTATTGCACTCAGGTATTATGGATGATTCAGACACTTGCAGAATTGGAGGTAAAATACACTGCACCGATCCCAATTCATTGTGATAACACTAGTGCCATCAGTGTGTCCAAGAATCGTGTATTCCACTCCAAGACCAAGCATATTCCCATAAAATACAATTTTATGAGAGAGCAGGTCACCAATCAGATTGTTTAGGTCCATTACATTCCAACCACAGAACAAATTGCTGACATCTTTACTAAACCCTTAGCCAAGACACCATTTGAATATCTCCAACAGAAGTTGGGTGTCATCCCGTCTCACACCTAAGAGAGTCCATCCTGTTAGGGGGAGGTTATATTGATTGAATATCTGATACCTCCAAAAAAATACTGCAACAGCTCAGGGAGAGCGTGTTTTCTTTGACATTGATGTCAAAGGGGGAGAAAAGAACAGGTCTGGGTGCATTTTTTGCCATCAATGCCAAAGGGGAAGATTGTTGGCATGTTTTACAGGCAGCGTATGCTTGTCATTGATGGAAAGTACAACAACGATGATGGCTTGAGTGCAGGTATAATGTGCCAGGCGAGCATGAGAAGTATTTTGGGAAGACGCAGCAGAGCAAGCTCGTGAAGACCAGAAGAGATAGTGCAGAGGTGCATGCAGAGTGCAGAGTATGCATGTTTGTCATTGATGGAAAATATCATGACCAATAGCATAACGATGATCGCATGGAAATATCAAAAGCTAAATTCCATTTCGGGTATCAGAAACAAAGACTCCACTTCGGAGTTCCAGATACCGAGAGTTGGAGGAGTTAAGAGTCGAGACTCTTCATCATAGGAGTTATGAAGTGTCGAAATGTGAAACACTGAAAATCCCAAAATAGGCACATCAACCGGAGTTTTGGATACCAGGAGTTGGAGGAGTCAAGAGTCGAGACTCTTCATCACAGGAATCCCGAAGTGCCGAAATGCGAAACGTCGAAAATCCCGAAACAGGCACATCAACCAGAGTTTCAGATACTGGGAGTTGGAGGAGTCAAGATTTGAGACTCTTCATCACAGGAGTCCTGAAGTGCCGAAATGCGAAATGCTGAAAATCTTGAAACATGCACATCGACCGGAGTTTCGGATACCGGGAGTTGGAGGAGTTAAGAGTCAAGACTCTTCATCACAAGAGTCTCGAAGTGTCGAAAACAGAAATTGTGAAAGTGCTGTATGGATAAGCGCTTGGTCACCGCTGGTGGTCACATTGTCAAAGAGCTATAGAGAAGAGCTCGAAGCAAAAAGCTCCATTTCAGAGGTTGGGACATGGAGAGTCGAGACGACTCATCATAGAATCCCTGAAACATGAAATGTGAAATGTTGTTCAGAATTGGCCCCTGGTCATAACCTATGGTCACATAGACGAAGGCTCAAGAGAGGATGTAGCACGAAGCTAATATCCATTTCGAAGATTGCAACTTGGAGAGACGAGATGCCTCACCACAGGAATGTCGAAATGCCGAAATGTCGAATTGCAAAATGGCGAAATAAGTGAGATATCCATCATTTATGATCCAACGGTGCAGGTTATTCGGGAATATGATTGAAGGGATACTTTTTCTCTTCACATTTAATCGATTAGTGGCAATTCAGTTGCTGATGGAGCTTTTGGAGGTTCACAGTGTAACTGCTAGAAACGACTGATTGTTTCTGCCAGAGGACTAGAAGAGACTTTAGGGTGATCGCCAAAGAAGATGAAGAGTCTCAAGGCATCTTCCAGTGGAATGAAGACTATTCAGGAGGTGATTGACATATGGAAGAGTGTTGAAGCCTATAACTACAACAAAGAGGATGAGCTCGACTGTGATAGAGAAGACGAAGAGTATCGACTGCGAGATAGGCTAAGGAATCTCAGCATAACACCCAGTGATGATGGACACATGGGTTCAACAGCCAGAGAAGCTGAAGAGTTGCAATGATGATCAGGTAGAGCACTCGACATGAAGAGCATGTAGAAGCATTGTGCATATAGGGATGCACAAGGTGCACAAAGACTATAAGAATGCAGAACAAAGAAGAGATGGGTGATGTTGTAGAGAGGAATCACACATGGGGAAATGGATGTTGTGGGCAGGAGCTGAAATACACAAAAGAGCCGTAATTCAAAGAATCAAAATAAGACGCAGAGCATAAAGCATAGCAGAAGCAAAGAACAGAGATAAATCACTTAGATAGTAAAAGAAGGCTGAGGTGCACTTGTAGAGAAGAGCAGAAGATCAGAAAGCACAAGATGATGCAAGCAGAGAGACACTGATACAGGAGAGCAGAGCAGTGTAACAGAACAGTGATGAGACTGGTAAGCCATTGATGAACATTATATCACTGTAATAAGTTTCAGTAGAAAATATTTATATTTCAGGGTGGTAGGGAGGTGCTAGGGAGGACCGTTGTCCTCAAAGGTTCAAGTGGGTGCTTGAACACAGGGAGTTGTAGCTTCCATATGGTTTTAGCGAGAGAAACCAGGGTGGCAGTGTGGTGCAAGGGAGAACTATTGTTCTCTATTATACAGGTTGGTGCCTGTGTGACTGGAAGTTGGTGCTTCCATCCAGTTAGTGTTGGAACACTTAGGGAGTTGTTAATTCCTTCTAGTGGGTGCTATAGAAACCAGGGAGTTGGTGCTTCCTTCTAGTGGTTTCTAGAGAAACCAGGGAGTTGGTGCTTCCTTCTAGTGGGTGCTAGAGAAACTAGGGAGTTGGTGCTTCCTTCTAGTAGGTGCTAGAGAAAATAGAGAGTTGGTGCTCTCAACAAGTTGTAGCTTGCAAAACAGAGGTTGTAGCCTCATTATGAGTTGGTGCTCATAAGTATGATAATGTGCAGAATGAAAAGATTACTTATCATATAAAGAAGAAGAGGTTTTTACCCTTTATTGGTTTCCTCGGGAAATATCTGTCTTTGTATATTTCATATGTGTGAATGATGTCGAATGTTCTATTGCTTACTTCCATGCATTATTGTGATTGTCATTCAGTGCTCTGCAAAGAGTTTAAAATAAGCATAATTGTTTAAGCTCGGTAACAACTGATTCACCCCCCCCCCCTCTCAGTTGTGCATCAAGTCTGCTCTATCCTTCACAGCTTCCCTTCCGACGAACCTGCCTCCTCATTTGTTTTCTTGGGAATTTCTTGAAATAGCATGTGGATCAGATTCTCCATATCCTCCACTTTTTGTTTTTCTCTCCCTTTCTGTTGTGCTTCAAGGTTGAGGGCTTCCTTCATTGAGATGTTTTTAGTATGAGCTACCTGTAGGTTTGTCACGTCCTCTCTTGCTCTAGACTGAATCTCCTGTGCAACACTTACATGTATTTTATACAGTGCCTTTGCTGGAATCGTGGCCAATGCCACATCCAACATCTTGATTTCCTTTATGGGTTTATGTGTTATTTCTTCATCAATGAACATCATCTCAGGCGTGATGATGAAATTGATGATCGCCTACACTACAAATTGCATTGTCTTAGGCACTGGCACTCCTTCCTTAGCCTGCATGGGTGTTTCTTTTGGTGCCTGTGTCGCCCCGATCCTTATCTTCTCCAGTGCAATTTCTACCTCTTGCACTTGATCTACAATTAAAACCAGTGGGCCTCCAAGTATCTCCTACAGTGGTTAGCCTCGTTTCTCCTGCCTTAGGAACCTCATGGGTTCTTGTCCCTTTTTATTCCTCCTCGGGGATCTCTTCTGTCCTTGTGCCTATTTCTTACGCCTCAGGGATATCTTATGTCCCTGTGACTGTTTATTCTGCCTCAGGGATCTCCTATGTCCCTATGCTTAGTTTTTCCACATGCACCTCTTTTGTTGAATGTATTGGTGGTTGTTCTATGCACGGTGGATCCTGTGTAGATCCCCTTGGTGGTATTTTCTATGTTCGTGTTTTCTTCTTGGTTAGTGTGCTTCCTCCCTCTTATCCTTGGGTACTCCTCTTTTTATTTCTGGCCCCGTTGGTGCCTATTTGGTGCACTGGGGCTGGTCATCCCTACATATGATTTTATGAGCTTGGTACTGCAGTTGGAATCTCTGATACCTTCCATTCTTCGGGCCACTTCTGGACCTCTCTCTGGATTTATTCTAGCATGATGCATTAGTTGAGTTGTATCCATTCCTTGGATTTGTCTCTCTTTGCTTGCATCCATAATCTGTGGCGTGTTTCCCTAAAGTTCACAACCTGACCAAACTCCTAGATAGTCTGTGATGTAATGCACCATGTATCTACAATGAGGTCCTTCATTTCTGCGAAATACCTTACAAATATGTCTGTGTTTGTCTCCACATTTCCCTAGTCTCATGCAAATATGTTCTGCACTGCTACGTAATGAGATCTAGTGTGTTGCACCACATTTCTCTGGTCTCTCCAAGTACTTATTGTAGATTGTTTCCTTCCATCCAATGAGGCCAATGAGGATGAGTAACCAGGAGTAGTGGAACTCAGAGCCCCAATCATGTGTGTCCTTACATTCCTCTAAAAATGAATTTATGAGGTATGGGGTCTAGTTCATCGTGCTCCCCTTTTTACATTGCACGGCGGTGGAGACCACACCATTCATTACTTACTCTTTGCGACACTTGCACATTAGTTTACATCCAAGGAGTCTATTGACAAACCTTGTCGCAGGATCATTGATGTCACTGATCTTGATGCCCCTGTTACCACGCTTCATGCCATACTTGGCCTTGATCTCATCCAAGATGGCCTTGGATCTAGTCTTATCCTCCAAGTATTGTTCTAGCTTTTCCCCATCTTTGGGTAGCCCCATGATTGCTTAAATGAGGTCCACAGTGATAGGCACTGACCTATCCATCCATAAAATCTCGTTGTGCATTCATGCAAGCAGTTGCTTGATGTAGGCGTTAATATGATTTCTCCACCCAAAATGTGGGACATACAATAAATTCATGATGCTTGTGTTGTAAATCCCAAGAATCGACTGTGATGTCTCTAATAGTGGCATGCCTAATGAACCTTCTCCCCTGCTTTCCAAGTAGTTTTGGGATGTCAATTATGGAAATTTGGTTACATCTACCACGTCGTGGTCCAAGTACTTGATAGAAATCACTATGTCAACCGTTTCATCATCGACGCACACCTTGCTCGAAATCTTCAATAGAACCAGTGTCCCTTCGACTTATGGTTGTGACCCTCCAAGCACGCTGCTTTCAACGTGACCCTCTTGTACTGTTGATTCGCCTACCTCTGGTTCATGGCTCTCTGGAACTAAACCCGTGGCCTACTTGACCTATCATGGCTCTGGTCCCCTCAAGGTGTCAGACTCAGTTCTCTCTGTGTCCTTCTTTATCTTCTTGACCTCCTGCACTAGGTTCTGCTCCTCCTGTATTGTCACTAGGTTCACTTCTTACTCGAGTGTGTGGATTTCATCCACATCCACCACTCTGGGTACTTATTTTTCCCGTGCGTCTGTCACACAAGCATAACTTTTTGTGTTCTGTTCGGCCCTGCCCAACTCTTCAAATCATGGTGGTGACATTGTGACGCGATCTAGGCTATAAATATACAAACTCGATGGATGCTCGGTCGAATTATCGCTCTATCACTCTTTCACTCAACTATATGTTCTTCTCCTTAGCAATTGACACAATGAGTTTCTTTCCCCCCCTTTTCCAACTTTATAGTGGGACGACAAAGTGACAATTGTTCTTCACTAACAGTTGTCCCTTTTTCACTTTTGCGGTGTGTCCTGCACATGGTACCATTGTACTTGTTAAATGTGATCATGTGCGTCGTGTTTTCATACTTTTCCCTTTATGTTGTGCTAATTTATTTACCTCTGTGTACGGACTATGGCAATTTCAACCGTCGCTGCCAGTTGGCGCCTAGATTCTGCAGCCGTCATTTTCCGAATTGCTACGTTTGACGACCATTGCTCCTTTTTATGGCACGCTAGGATTTTTTAGCATGCAGGGTCCTTGGCTTTGATACCCTTTTCTTATGGCGTAGTATTCTTATTTCTTCGTGATGACTTAATGACTTGTGCGTGCAGACTCTTTTCCTTTTTGTCGCACTGATTTTCTCACCTGCACACACAGGTTTTTATTTATTTTTTTGGTTCTTACTACGTGGTAAATTTCAAGTTGCAGGTGGTCGAATGTCCTTGTACATCTTCAGTCGACTCCCATTTATCATGCCCCTCGATTCTTTTCCTTCTAAATCCTTCAACTGTACAACTCCTTCGTTTGTGATAGTTTGACCTCATATGGTCCCAACCAATGCATTCTTAATTCCTGGATGTTGAAAAAACTTGTTTTCATATAGTAGGACTAGGTCTCCTTCCTTGAAACTTTTTCTCTTGATATGTCGATCATGCCAATATTTTTCCCTTGATTTTTTTACTTCTTGGTGAAATCCTGCTAGAATCCTATCTTCTTCCATGGTCATCAGCTAACTTAACCTTTCTTGTAGTGTTCCTCGCTCTGTCATGTTTGTAATTGTTGCGACATGTGGACTTGGTACAAAGAATTCGAATGGCACCATTGCTTCTTGTCCATACACCAATATAAAGGGTGTATTCCCTGTCAGCTTCTTACAGGTAGTTCTATATTCCCATAATACTACTGGTATCTTTGAATCCCAGTCGTCCCTATTGACATTGAAAATATTGGTTAAGGAATTCTCTAGAGTCTTGTTGAAGGCTTCTACTGTTCCATGTTCCTGAGGATGATATGGCATAATTTTCTAATGGTAGACCTCAAATTCTTCAGTCGTAGCTCTGATAGTATTGTTTATAAAGTGAGTGCCTTGGTCACTCATCAGAATCCTTGGGCATCCAAATCTGGTGAGAACATGTTCAAACAGGAGGTGTGTTGTTGTCTCTGCACTACAATCTTTAACTGGTGTTTCCTTTGCCTATATTGAGAGGTATTTTTTCATAGTGATGATGTATCACATGCCTGATCTTCTTGCGCATGGGTGAATTGGCCCAAAAAAATTGATAGACCATTTGTCAAACACTTGTAGGGTTACTTGTGGGTGTAGGGGCATCTCATCCCATCTGTTTGGTTTTCCAACCCTCTAAAAAACATTGCATTGTTGATAGTATTCCTTTACCTCTTGATGAATATTTGGCCACTATAATCCTGCGCGTAGTACCTTTTGCATGATAGCTTTTCCTGCATAGTGTTCTCCCACTATTCCTTCATGGGCTTTTGCTAATATCCTAGGCCTTTTGTGTTCTAGCGCGCACCTTCTCAAGATGTTGTTTCCCCCCATTTTATATAGGTTCCCTGAGATCAACTGGTAGTCGGCTACTCTGACAACTAGATTCTTCCTTCGTGTGATGTTAAGTTCCTATGGTGCAATCCCTGTACTTAAATACTCAATAATGTCAGCAAAATAATCATTCGCGATCTAGAATGAAAATAATTGTGTGTCGGGGAAGGTATCATCTAAGTTTGTAGTCTCCTTGCCATTGGTGACCCTTGACAAGGGATTAGATCCGACGTTCAACTTCCCTGGTTTAACTATGACTTCAAATTCAAATTCTTGAAATAACAGTAACCATCAATAGATTCTCCCCCCAAACATTGGATTTGTTGACTAGGTACTTAAGGGTTGAATGATCTGTGAACATCCTAAAATGTTTTCCAAGTAGGTAATGCCTAAACGTTTGAAGTGCATACACCATTGCCAGACCTTCTCGCTATGTAGTGTTGTAGTTCTGCTTGGAGTCTAACATTTTTCTACTTGCAAATGCTATGGGATGGTTCAACTCCCATACTACTGGTTCTGCCAGAATATCTCCCAGGGATATGGTTGATGCATATACATGCACATGGAATGTCTTCTCCCAATCTACAAAGACTAATATGGGTGTTTTGACCATCATCTCCTTCAGGGTGTCCAATCCTTGTTGACAACTCTCATTCCACTAGAATTTAGTATCCTTCTTGAACAATTTCTCCATTGGCGTAGTTATCTACGCATACCCCTTGATAAATTTTATGTAATATCCTGTATGTCCCAATGTGTCCCGCAGTTGGCGCACTAATTTTGGTGGTGGTAAGTTCACAATTACTGCAATCTTTGCAGGATCCACGATCAAACCTTGTATGCATACTATGTGACCCAATAGAATTTTGAAGGGTGTTCCAAATATACATTTCTTAATGTTCAAGGATATTTGGCATTGCCTGCATCTTTCTAATATCAGCCTCAAAACCTCTACATGATCCTTCAATAGGTTGTACATTGTCCAATCATCCAAATATACTTCTAGAAATGGATGGATGAATTCTTTGAAGGCAACTACGACTACTCTGGAGAAAATTGTTGGTGCATTTTTCAGTCCAAAAGGCATGAATCTGTACTGGTAGGATCCCCACTATGTTTCAAAGGTAGTCTTGTATCGATCTTCTGGTGCTATATTGATTTGGTGGTAGCCTGAGAATACATCAGTGAATGGGTATGCTTCCTGGCCTCCGACATTTTCTAGGACTTCATTTGTAAAGGGTGTATGGAAGGGGTCATGTAGGTAAGTATCATTGAGATTTCTCAGATCTACACAGATTCTTATTCCTCCTTTATTTTTCTCCTAAACTACCATGGGGCTTATCCATTCTGATTCTTCTACTTGTTCTATGATTCATGTTTCCATCATTCTGTCGATTTCTTCTCTTACTTTCTTCTTGTAGATGGGGTTCAATCTGTAAGGCCTATTTCTGATAGGTCTTGCCTCCAGTTTGATAGGTATATTCATATCTCCAAGTTCTCCTGCAATATCCTTCATTTATTTGAAGGTCATTGGGAACAAGTCACTGTACTCATGTAGTAATTTTATTATCTTGTCCATTGTTTACTCATCCCAGTAGTCTCCAATGCTGGCGATTTTGGGATTCTCAACTGTTCCAATGTTGACTTTCTTCACCTTGATTAACACAACAACTACTTATGATTCTAGAGGTGGACCTTCCACTTCTCTTTTTCCTTCAACTTCCTCAATCTGAATATCATGCGGACCATATTCATCTGGTACTTCTTCCTACACATGGTAGCAGGACAACAGTTCTTTCACTGTTTGTATGTTCTGTTGTTGTTTTTTTGTTATGAGTTCAACTTCTGGTTCCTTAATGAATATCAACCCTCTTATTCATTTAAGGGTTGCGTCTATGTTGGGGTTATCATGCTCAAATGAGAAAGTGAGTGTAAAGTTCTGTTGTAGTATTGGCCAACTCGTAGTTCCTCTGCGTAGTTCCTGGTCCATATACCAGTTTGTTGGGATGCCCTCTAATGTGTGTATGAAATGATGAGGACATTCCTTTTGGGGTGTCATTTTCCACAACGCTCCGTAATTCTCCAAGTGTTCCTCCAGTGCCCCCTTTCCATCATATTTTTGCAGTTGGTTTCTTCTTTCTTCTACGTCGAACCTAATGCACAGTAACTGCTTACATTGGTAACATTCCTTGATTGTTTCCTTGTGTGCACCCCACCATATTGCAGGTGTATCCTTAAGTGCGATGCTGAGAGATAAAAATCTTTGAATATCTGATACTTCGTCCTCATATATTGTTAGGAATTCTTTCAAGTCATTGATTCCATGGAAACTTGGAGGTTCTCTGGCTTCGGTCCCAACCCACCTTACAGCATGGCCTATTCATGTGCATCTTCTGGTTGAGAACTCATGTAGGCATTGCTACCAATTCTCCAGACCAGTGTCTCAATCGGAAGCACATGATGTGATACTTCTCCAGCTAAGTACACCATCGGCAGTTGGATTAATGTAATCTTCGGTGCATGCGGTGGTCCGACAAAACTGGTTAATTTCTTCCAGATCTAGACATGTTGGTTCCACAAATGTTTCAGCTTCTGATGGATCTAGGGGCATGATAACCCTATATTCACTTGAATCAAATGTCATCTTCCTGGTCTTCAGGTTGATTATCGCCTAATTTTCAAACGCCCAATCCAATCCCAGTAATGTTGGATATGGTGTTATTTCATTCATAATTTCGATCAATTCGAAGTCTTCCTTAGTGCGCACTCCGTCCAGATCTATTGTCACTCCTTTTAGCCTCCCTATTGGTAGAACTTTGTGTTGGTTTACTAACTTCAGTTGAAATGGTGAGTAGCCTAAGGTAGGTTCTCCCATGCATTGCCATGTCTTTTTGGGTAATACATTCACTTCAGATCCCAGATCTAATATCACATCGCCCATGTTAAAATATCTGATGTTGGCATTAAATCTAAACTCTCTATTGGTTCTCCTTCTAACATGGAGGTGATTGACTATCCTATGTTCTATATTTCCCTCAAAGTTTGTGGTACATTTATCTAACAGATTCTATAATATTATACTAGATGATGGATCCTTAAATAATTGAATACAGGATTGCAGGAAAGTTTTAATACAACTTACTTGGTTTCCTGGTTGGACTGCACTGGTATGGTATAATGATGACAACATTTCATACATTGGGATGTCTTGGGTATGTTGCACGGTAGATGTAGATGCAACATTTTTCTTGAGAAATTCTTATCTGGCCTCCTTAAAGGTCTCCTTCTCCTTTTCTACATCAAATCGCTTGGGTGGCTTGGTATTTTTCTTAATCCACTGGTGTTGTACTGGTTCTTGTTTAGCCACATCATCTCTTGTTTTATCACCTCTATGCATCACTATGTTGATGTTCCTACCATCTTCTCTAGCTTCTGTAGAGATCCATTGTACATTCTGATTATTCTGATTTTATTTCTCCTTTATCTTCCCCAAAAGTGTTGTGCAATCCTCTGGGTCATGATCTGTTGCACGACAATACATGCATGTCGCAGGTGGTAGAGGGAATTATCTTTCATAGTTCATTGGTTGTTGGCATTTATGACACACTACTGGACCTTTTTCACATCCAAATCCTCCTTTGCCTCGTCCTCGTCCTCTATACCCAGCGTGATCTCTGTGCGGTGTATTGTATTGAGGTACCTGATTATACTACGTAGGGTTATATTGGGGTTGTGTAATGTTATATTGGGGTTTTGTTTTGTTATAATGTTGTGGCATGGTATTATATTCTGTTAGTACCTGATTAAATTGACGTGCATCTTTCCCTATCATCATTTCGGCTTGCACCCTATATGTGTTTGATGTCCTTTCCCTCATCAGATCCATGGTTTTGCAGTCTTTGTCATCGTGACCTACTGACCTACAAAAAGTGCAGTATGCATTCTTTGGTATTTTTTGGTATTTCTACATCATAGGAAAATCATATGGATCATGCACATGCGTCTTGCAAATTTCACACTAGGGTCCTCCTGTCAACAATGGATTTGGAATCCCTATTTCCATATACTGCATGAATGTTGGAAATTCATTCTTATGGTTCCTTTCTATTCTACATGTGGTACACCAAACATCTACGTTCTTGTCCTTCCCCTTATTCTGATTGAGTTGAAAAGCAAGATTCTTCAGATCCTCCTTCAACTCTTCTATAGTTGGATCTGTCTTGTGGTATTGATTCTCCTCCATTTGCAGGGTTTCATGCAGAGCCTCTGCTTGAGATTGGAATTTATATTTTCTGAGTGGGTATTTCAGGTGTGGTAACAAATAATTCACAAACAGATGCCTATGTTGCATGTTAGTCATGGCATACCTCAATTTCCATTTCAGACGTTTAAATCGCTGGTCAATTTCCCAGACAGATTCTCTTGGTTTCTGTCGGATTTCTATCATATCGTTCATGTATTGATCCTATGAGCTCGGCTTCTGGAACTCATTAATCAGTAATTTCTTGATGTTTGTTAGTTTCCTTTTCATCCCATGTGCATTGTTTATGTCTAGAATCATGTACCAGTCTAGTGCATGGTCTCTTAGAGTGATAGCTAGCTGTGCAATTTTAGTGTCTTCATCAGTGATATGTTTTTCTTCCCAAATCTTTGCACAACTAAACAAGTGTTTCGCAGGGTCTTATGTTGCCTCTCCTTGAAATTTTGGTAACCGAATGGTGGGGTCATGTCCTGCCATGTTGAATGTTGAATTTCTACCTCCGCGCAGTGTAGATGCTTGACTAATGCTTCCTGAATTGGCTCCCCCAGTTGTTGTTCCTTGTGTATATGTACTTCATGTTGTCTTCCTTTTCCTGAAATTCAGTTGTCTAATCGGTGGTGTTCTTCTTGGTGTGTTAGTCGCACATGGGTTTATGGGTTCCACACTTACATTAATATGGATAGGATCGATGCCTTCTATTCCCACTCTTGGACCTCTTGTCTTCCTCTCATATGTTGCGTGTAGGATTTCCTCAATCTGCTCCACATCCCAGAGATCCTCTACCTCCTCTTCATCACTTTCCAAGCCTTCCCTCATGGCTAAGTCTCTATTCTTGGTGTTCACCTTGTATTGGTAGGGTACTCCACTGTGCGTATTTCCAGCTGTCTCCATGATCTGCTTTATCTGGTCATTGTCCATCATGATTGGGTCCAAGGCTTCCTCCTTCTTTTCTTTATCCCTTTCTCTGTTAAGGTCCTAACCCGCACATAGGTAGATCAATGTATTCGGATGTAATAAAGGTCTATATTAATAAGGCCTTTCAATAAAATAGAATAAGGCGGATGTAAGAAGACCTAATAGAAGCTTTCACTTCTAGAAGGATCTTCCTCTAGATGCTTCTCTTAATAGACATATTTAGTATAAATAAGGGGCGAGGGTATGTGAACCCTAGCTTGGATATTATTGTAACAGAGCGTTGCTCGACTGGAGGTTGCCCCCTCGAAGAGGCATGTGAACATTGCTTTCTGAATCAAAGTGCTTTTCTATTGCTATTTCGTATATCATTTCTNTGTATTGTGAAGATTATGGTGGATATTTTACTGTTATTCTGCCATTTCTAGCATTTTATTTCTGTTCTGCATATTTTATATATCTGGTATCTTGCAAGTGGTATCAGAGCACTTTCCTTGGCAGAAATTGTGGGTATTTTTTTTTCCAAGGTAGAGACGTATTCCGACGCCTTTAATCCATAGAGATCTGTCGTTACGTGCATAAACCCACAGCTGAGGGATTCATACACACAGGAAATACAAGTGGTTCTTAAGTGCACATTTGTTGGCCACCCTTGTAACCCCTGTTGGTACCCCTTCAAGTGGTAGCACATCAGAAATCACCTGTGTACGGATCGTCCTAGATTTCCTGAATCCCTCTTTAGATAAACCTATCGGCTACCGGACTGCTATAGACAGCACTCGGGAAGATACTCTCTAGTACCTGGGTAGTCGGGTAGTATGGATAAGGGTACGGTCTATCCTCCTTAGTTAGTGCCCTGAGATATTGGGCTGAGTACTACTGTTGGACCCCGCACATATATCAGAGAGCTATAGCACAGGGCAAACCCTTGTCTGTAGAACCCTTGAATACCTAACCCTTGGG
>ML796739.1:444623-473250 GCA_009831015.1 Picea engelmannii
AATTTGCCAACTGAGGAATAGATCCATTTCAGAGTATCTCATTAAATGGAGGAAACTACCGGCTGAAGATTCCACTTGCGAAGATGAGTCTTTTATAAAAAAGCATCCAGAGTTACTCAAGCATTGTGGACATCACTTGTCTCAAGGGGAGGGGCATGTTAACCCCAAATATTGGCTCATTACCCCTTAATTGGGGCATATTACATTAGTAATGTTATTTTATTTATGTCAGATTTATTCCATTAGTTGTAATTATACCTCCTAGTCTCCTATATATACGAAGGAGACATTTTCATTTGGAATCATCTTGTACTTGAACATTTATGTGGGGTAAAATGAGGTTTCCCCCTCGAAGAGGCTTATTATCTGAAATTATCTCTTTTTCAAGGCATTGAATACTTATTCTGAGGTTTTTCTATGCTATATTGATATTTGGTTCTTAACACTGTGAGATATACTGTTGTAAACCTATACCAATAAACCTAAACCATGCATCAACCTGTACCTCAACCTGTAATCAACTTGTACCATAAACAAGTGCATCAACCATGCACCAACCTATACCATAAAAAAGTGCATCAGTCATGCACCAACATGTACCAAACAATTTGTAATCAACCTGTACCATAAACAAGTGCAACCAACCATGTACCAAGTATGTACCAATCATGTGTCAACTACTCATCAACTATAATTCATCAATATGTACAAACATCATCAACTATACACCTCATGTATGTGCCAACTCATCAACTACTTGTCTCAACCATGTACCCAACTTGTACCTCAACCAAAATCCCGCATCAATTTCATCATGAAAATATGATTTATAAATCTGTAATAGACCTGGTGTATATGATCACATACCTATAAACCTTCCTTAACTTTAAACAACAAGAGACTAGCATTTACATCAAACTTTTCTTTAGTCTCACATGACTAGTTTTGGATTAGTCAACAACCCTAACTTGAAATAATCATAAATTTTTACCTGTAATGAATAAAGCTCTGAAACTGATTGGGATCTGTTATGAAGAATTTATGACATTTTTACCTGAAACACTTTTTTTTTACTAGTTTCAGGACTAGCCACAAACCCTGTTTCCCACGGAGTGTAAATCCAAAAATACAACGACCCACAAGATGAATTTTTGACCACATATACTTGGATATGTTTCCTCAATGGAATAGAAATTTCACAGTCTGAATCATTCTATAAAAAAAATTATTGCGAAAATGGTGAGATGACCTGTAAATAACATACCTTAGAAAGCACCATCAAAAGAATTTATCCTTCCTTGAATTTCGGCCTTCTTTTCTTCACCTTCCCTCGAAAATTCAGATTAGATATCCTTTGGTTACATCAGATACCTATAGGTATTCAATATTCTCAAGTGTGTCTAAAATGAGATAGTTTTTCCTCTTATTTATACTCTCCAAGTAGCTTCCTTAAAAACATCTTCTAGGTCACTTTGCCCACTTTCCTTATTTTAGGGTTAACCCACTTCTAATTTCTCCATTAAATTTATTATTTAAATAATTTGATTTTTATTCACTTTGAATTATAGTACACTCATCAATTCACTTTATTATTTACCTTCTAAAATCTCTTGAACCACTTTGACTACTTTGACCTTTTGGGGCTTCTATATGACATAATAGGGTCCTCCAACTTCGTAAGGCCATAACTCTCAAACCGTGAGGCGTTATGTGACGTTCCACATACCACCAGAAATGGAATGACATGTAACATCCATATAGAATAGTATTACCTAAAAATATATCAAAACTCATACCATTATCCATCAAACAAACTTTGGTCCATTACCCAAACCTAGGATCTCCAACTTCTCATGGCCATAAATCTCTAACCGTGAGAAGTTATGTGATGTTCCAAATACCACTGGAAATGGCATGACAAGCACTATCCATATAGAATAGTTTCAATGACAAATTCAATGACCTTCATCTCATAATTCCACAAATAAGCATGGTTTCTCTAACCATACTTCTAGGATAACTCAATCCGTAAAGCGTCTTCCCTTGATGGCTTTCACCATAAGGGGACCACTTTGGAGTTCATCCATTTCTAATTATTATCAACCATGACAAGACAATAAAGAGTCATATTTACATCAAACAATCTTGGGTCCATTACCCAACCTTTGTGCTACAGGACTTTCTTCAAGGGTTGACATCAATGACAACCAACCTTAATCAACAATCACCCACTTTGGCATTGATGGAAACACTCTGATGCAATACTGAAATCATATCACTCATGTTTCCCCTAGAACCATGCCTCTGTCCTCTACATATGATAAATTTGCTCCCCCTGAAACCATGCATCTATCCTTTGCATCTGATAAATATCTCCCCCCTTTGTCATCAATGGCAAAGGTATCTTTCCATCTGGGGTTGCTCCCCTTGAATGAACTGTCCTCTTATGGTGCTTCCTTGTGTACATATAAGACATATAAGATAAGCATTCAAAAGCATTCATTTTGGAGTAGAAATAACACCGAGTCTCTGATGAAGATACTCAAAGGCTTCCTGTGGAAATGGTTTTGTAAAGATGCCTGCCACTTGTTATTTTGTGCCCACATACTCAAATCTGATGTTCTTTTATGCAACATGTTCTCATAAAAAGTGATACTTTATTGGAATGTGCTTCGTCTTGGAGTGCATCATCGGATTCTTTGATATACTGATGGCACTTGTATTATCACAATATATTGGAATGGGCTCATTATACTCAACCTGTATATATGTCAGAGTTTGTTTCATTCAAAGAACATGTGTACAACATGATGTTGTTGCAATGTACTCTGCCTCAGATGTAGATAAGGATATTGATGATTTTTTCTTGCTTAGCCATGATACTAAACACTCACCCAAGTAGAATGTTGCTCCACTAGTGATTCATCGGTCATCAATACAACCTGCTCAATCTGCATATGTGTAGGCAATAAATGATAGATCCTTTCCTTTTAGATACCATAATCTAAACTCTTATGTTCCTTTTAGATATATGAAAATCCTCTTCACTGCTAATACATGTGAATCCTTTGGCACTGCTTGAAATCGTGCCACCTATCCAACTACTTGCATTACATCTGGTCTGGATGTTTTCACATATAATATGTTTCCAATCATTGACTTGTATTGCCTCTGATCTGTAGACTTTGAATCATCATATTTGATCAACTTGCAACTAGTTTGCATGGGAGTAATAACTGGTATGCAATCTTCCATACCGAACCATTTTAGCATTTCTCTAATATACTTGGTTTGAGAAATAAAAATGCCTTGGTTTATTTGGCATATCTGAAGTCCCAGAAAAGAAGGATAGTTCTCCAAATAATGACATTTCAAATTCGTTCTGCATATCTTTTGCAAATTTCTGGCTTAAACTGTCATCATCACTACCAAAAATAATATCATCAACATAAACTTCAATTAATAAAATAATACCTTGACTTACCTTGATGTAGAGGTTGTTTTCTGCACTTCCTTTTCTAAACCCTACCTGCTGCAAATACTTATCTAGTCTAGAGTACCATGCTCTATGAGCCTGGTTTAGACCATACAAGGAATTCTTTAATTTACACACATAATCTTCATTTTCTGACAACTAAAAATCCTTCTAGTTGTTCAATGTAGACTTCTTCTTCAAGTTCCCCATTCAAAAAAGTTGATTTTACGTCCATTTGATACATTTTAATATTTTTGGAGCATGCATAAGCTAAAAGAAAACGGATTTCTTCCATTTTGGAAACTGGGGAAAATGTCTCTTCAAAGTCGATTCCTTCAACCTGTTCATATCCTCTACATACAAATCTAGCTCTGTTCCTTGTAACTTGTCCATATTCATTTAATTTATTCCTGAAGACCCACTTTGTGTCGATCACATTCTTATTCTTTGGTCTTGGAACCAGTTCCCAAGTGTCATTTTTCTCTATTTGATCCAATTCTTCATCCATGGCCTTATTCCAAGATTCATCCTTGCTGCCTTCTTCAAAACTGTTTGGTTTGATTGTAGATAAGAGTGCTATGTGTGTTTGTTCTGGTGAACGGATTCTTCTTCTAGTCTCAGCTCTTGCATCTTTGTTTCCGATAATCTGATCTGAAGGATGATTCTTCTGTACTCGTTTACTGGGTGTCTTTAGAGACACTTGTTGAACTTTCTCTTCTGCTTCTGTCAGATTATAAATATTCCTCTTCTACTTCTTTTTCATCTTCTGCTTCTTCTTCTAAGGGTTGTTTCATTGATTCATTTTCTTCATTTGATTTTGGCCTACCTGTTTCATCAATTGTTACGTTGATGCTTTCCACAACTTTGTTCAATCTTAGATTGTAACACTTGTATGTTTTCCTTGTACTTCAGTAACCAACAAGTACTCCTTTGTCCACACGAGAGTCAAACTTTCCCATTCTTCCATATTCTCTTTTGATATAGCATTTGCTTCCAAAAACTCAGAAGTGATTTACATTTGCTAGTCTTCCTTTCCATAGTTTGTAAGGAGTTTTGCCAGTGTTGTTTCTAAGCATTAATCTCTTTTGAATGTGAAGTGTTGTATGCACTTCCTGTGTCCAAAAAATATCTGTCAATTTTGAATCCATTAACATTGTTCGATCCATTTCTTGTATTGTCATGTTCTTTCTTTCAACAACTCCATTCTGTTGAGGTGTCCTACCAACGAAGAATTTCCTTTTTATTCCATGATTTCTACAGTAGTCCATAAATTCCTTTGAGGTGAACTCTCCTCCATTATCATATCTCAAGCATTTGATTTTTGAATCCATTTCATTTTCAACCATTTCCTTGTAGATCTTGAAGTTTTCAAAAGCTTCTGACTTATTCTTGAGAAAGAAAACTACAGTCATTCTTGTATAATCATCAACTGATAACATGAAGTATTTCTCACCTTTTAATCCCTTTGTTTTAGTTGGTCCAACTAGATCAGTATGCACACTTTCTAGTGGTCTTCTCATTGAATATTCCTTTGATTTAAACCTGGTCTTTGTTTGCTTTCCTTGTTGACAATGCTTGCATAAAGTGTTGGTTGGTTTCGTGATCTGGGGCATTTCTCTGTCTGGTTCTCTTTTGTTGACTTTAACAAGGTTATCAAAATGTATGTGCCCCATTATTCTATGCCATAGCCAAGTTTCATCTTCCTTTCCTAGACAACACTTTTCATTTCCAATTTCACTTAACACATATATGTTGTTTGAAGTTCTTGTAGTTGTAGAGACCAATTTCCCTGAACCTTCTTTTCTTATCTCACACTTGTGTGAATTGAAAGTAACTTTATGAACTTGGTCACACATTTGAATCACACTTAGAAGATTATGTTTCATATCTTCTACTAGTAAAATATTTTCTTCCTTTTCATTCTTATTCCCAATTCAGACTGTGCCTTTTCCACTTATTTTGGTTGAATCATCATTTTCGAAGGACACTAATCCATCTCTTTGCTTTCGTAATGTAAGAAAATTGTCTCTATCATCTGTCATGTGTTTTTCACATCCACTGTCAACATACCAACCATGTTTCTTATGCTTAGATATTAGAGCAATTATGAATTCTTCATTGCTATATTGATCTTGCTTTCTTATCCATGTCGTTTTCTGAGGTTCATGTCTATGACTGTTGTTATTCTATTGAGGTTCTTTAGGAAGGACTGTCATTCTGTAATCTTTGGCCAGGTGTCCAAAATTGTTACATTTGTAACATTCCATTTCAGTGCTCAAAGATTCAAACCTATTGTAAATTCTTCTCTATGTTTCACTAGGTATTCTTGAATAACCCCTTTGTGTATGACTCTCAAAGTTGTTATTGTTCATTTTGTTAGCTCTGCAATTCACAACTTTATATCCAAAATTATTACATGCATAACATAAACCAAAAAATATAGTTTGATACCTGGGAGATGAATATCTTCTAAAAGGAGGTGCTCTTATGAATCCTTCTTCATCTTGAGGCCTATCTGTATGTTGTTGATTCTAAAATTTGAATCTTCTTGGTGGAGGAGTGTCCCTGTAATCTTCCTTGTATATCTTCCTATCCCCTTTGATTGTTTTTTCATAACTTTTTGGATATGTTTCTTCCTCTGTTGTTTTGGATCTTCATCCCTTTTTTGTCTGATTGTATCCAAGTCCAAAATTGTCAAGATGAGATTTTTTACTATTGATAATGTCATCCAAAACTTTTGATCTATTATGCATATTTTTATTTTGAATATCCTATCTTAGTGCGACAATCTACGCTTCCAAGTTTCCAATGATCCTGTCCTTTTCTTATAGCTTTTCTTTGAGTGCTTCATCAATTCTTTTATATTCTTCTATTTGAACCTTCAATTTTGTGATCATTTGTTCTAGTTCTCGAGTATCCTTTTTCTTGTCTAGTTCTTCTTGTAGTTTCGTGTCTTTCTTCTTTTCTCTTCTGATAACTTCTATAGCACACATTAATTCTTCTCGATAGTCAACTTCTGCTTCTTCAATTTCTTCTTCGAATTCTTCATATTCTTCTTCAGCTTCTTCATATTCTTCTTCAGAGTCTTCTTTGTCAGATTCTTTTACTGCCATGAATAGAACTCTTCATGTCCCGCTATCATTGAATTCATCTTCATCTGATGATGAGATGTATTCTTTGGTGCATAAGATTTTCTTGAAAACTTTCTTTGTAGTTATTTTGCCTTTATATGTGTGTTTTCCTTTTGAGTAACCTTCATCATTTCTCTTTTTCTTATGAGGAAATTTGTTAGAAAAATGACATCCAGAATACATGAGTTGAAGTCGATGGAAAGAGACCTGCTGAAAGGAGAGCATTAAGGCATCTCTCATTAGTCAGCATGAGGAACAAAGCAGGAGCTTCATGATTTGGTGGAGATCAGATGAAGAACATGTTCACTAACCAACGACCCTGTGCATCTTTTGTGTGTGCCAAATGCAAGTGGTACACAAAAAAGACCCTCTGAATAGCAGCCAATGATGAAAACTGCTGACAAAGGTGAGGAAACCACCAATAAGGCTAATGGCATCTAAGACATTGCACGAATCCCAAAGTGTGAATAGATGTCTTGTTGTCGAACAAAAGGGAAACCACCCAGTCAACGACCCATGATGAAATGTCGATTGTTGGGTTCAAGGTGACCTACTAATGATGAAAGTAGAGCCAGGGTGCATCATAAGACCAAAGTGTCATGTGATTCTGAAACAAACTGAGGGTATGGCCGACATGCAAAGTCAAGATTTATGAGGAGTGGCTGACACAGGTAGATAGACTTCCTTTGAACAAGAGCATGAGACATACGGTGGACTCCGGCAGCATAGGCTTTAATGATGTGACAACTAGATGCAGGAGGCATCCATAATGTTCTCTATAGTGATTGGAAGATTAACCAATCGATAGAGAAAATTTTGTAACGAGATCATCTTCCTAAGGCCATGCTTAACCCAAAATTATGATGACGCAAGGACTCAATAAGTTTTTTCTCTGTTCAAAGGCGATACGACTACTGCCAATTACAATATAGTACTCCCTTCCCGCCCGTAATTTTTTTTTTTTTGTCATAACAAGTGAATGCTACAATACAGAGGAGGGAACGAGTGTCGCAAGTAAGAAAAAATAGTTCCAACAGTGGAACGTACCTATGCTCAATGCAAGGAAATGCATGCGAGAGATGGACACTCGAGGTGATGTTCCCTCCAGGGTATAGGGTGTCAAATTGTGAAGGATATAAACAAGGCTTTGCTTGGTTGAGGATGTAAACTGCTTGGGCCATGGTTTATAACGCAAAGTGAGAACCAGCTAAAGGCTCAATACTGCAAGCAAGGGCATGAGATGCAATCACAATTTAACACCAAAAAATGTCCTTTTTTATATCTTTTAGTCTAATTGGTGTGAAAAAGGGGTAAACTTGTGCCAAATAGACATCTTTTCAAATCCAATTTATGGGTGTGAAAAAGACAAGTTCACTCAACGATCTTTTCCATTTTTTATAGCGAGTTGAAAAAGAGCTTAAATAAGACTCATGATCTTTCAAATATAATTTTAACGAGTGTGAAAGGGACAAGTCACTCCGTTATATTTTGAATTTTTAATAACGAGTCAAAAAAGAGCTTAACTAAGACTCGTTTTTTGGGAGCCCGCGGGTAATAAGGCCGCGTGTGCATGAATGAGAAATGAGGCTTATTGTAAAGTCATGTATCGAATTCTAATGGACTCCCTGTCCTAAGGAAGAAAATATCAGCATGGGCACCAAATGACAAAGAGGTTCTAACTAGGGTACCCATGTTTGGTAAGTCTCTACCATTTATTAACGATGCTATGATAGCAGATGGAGGTTAATGCATCACAATAAATGGGTTTGTACCTAAGGTGTAAAAAGTGGTAATTGAAGGATAATGCAAAATTGTACGATGTAGTGAATACCTATCCTATATGCTAGGTTATGAATATACCTGTTTGAGGAGACAAACAGCCAACCATGACGTTGAAAACTGTAAGAAAATTGAGTTGAAACTACAAAAACCAGCTTAAAACCATTTTTGAATTAGTCCATTAGACAAAATAATAGCATAAAACTATATCAAATGGGTAAAAATGTTTTATAAATAGTAATAAAATCAAAATTTACTATGTCATTTTCATTTTCACCCAAAATAGTGCAATTTGGACTAACATACCTCCAAAATTCAAATGGTGATCACAGGAGCAATAGGCAACGGAATCGCAAACCGTCTGGTCTAGGTAACTCTTGCTCCCATCCTATTCAAATTCAATGGTTTACAATTTTGAATTAGGCTCCATTTTTTTAGTTTTTAGGGGCGCAAATTGTGTTTTTCGGTATACGTGGGTTTCTACTAATATGTCGCGTATACGACTAGATATACGCCCCTATGTGAACTACAGGTGTTACACATTATTTTCGTCATCCCTATGACTGTTAATGATGTAAACCTATCTGTTTCCTTCAGAGGGGTCAGTGGATTGAGTTCCTGAACAGAGAAGGGAGAAGAACTTTTCCTGAGAAAAGAAGTTGCATTTTCCCTTGTAAAAACCCTGTAAAAAAGGAAGTTCGCAGGTTGCTATATAGGTAGGGTGCAAGAATGCCTGATTCTTGTAGGTTGCACCATAGCTAGGGTGCGAGATGTTCGCAGGTTTCTCTATAGGTAGGGTGCGAGAATGCCTACACGTGGGAAAAATAAGCGTTTTCTCGAATCTTCTAGAAGGAGAAACTTCTATGATGAGGTGGCATCCGAATGGTTTGGATCTTACTCGCTTTCATTATTTAGTGGGATAATCCTAACCTCTTCACCTTATCCTCTTCAACTTATAAAAGGAGAGGAGTTCTCATGGAGAAATTTATCTTTGGTTGGCTTTTGAGCTTGGAGATTGGAGCTTTTGGGATTAGCTTGGATTGGATTGAGCTTTGGAGATTTTTAGCTTGGCTAGATGAGCCACTTTGTCAAGATAGATTGTGAATATTATCAGATCTGTGCCCTCAGAATTCTTGGAGTGAAAGTGTGTGGGAAATGAAGGACAGTTGGAAGGGACCTTACGACATCAAGGCCATGGTTGTAATCTCTCTTTCACATTTAATATGATACAGTAATATGATTATTTCTTATAAAGCTTGTTGTGTTTTATTGTATGATTCCTTGATCACATACATAGGCTTATATTGAGTTTATGCTATTGCTATCACTTTGGTTGGTTGCATTCTTCTGCAGGATCATCATTGTATGAGCATTGGAACGGAGCTAGGATGGCAATGGCGAGAGGAAACGACATTTAAACGGTATGTCACCCATCCCTCTTTAGTTAGTAAATTCAATATCTAAAACTTAAGGAAAGCGTCATGTTCTGGTGTGTTTTTTTCTAGATCTAGGGAGATCAGTTAGTGTCCGCACCTACCGATGAGTCCGATAACAACAGGGAGCATATATCAGGCCCTACCCACGACTGTTCTTGGATAACCCGCGTATAATTGCGCAAAATGGAAAAAAATAAGCTTCTAACTCAAAAATTGATTTGGTTTTTGCAAGATGGTGTTAGAGTGGAGGGAGAGAGAGCATGAGGAGGTATATGCAGCAGTGGATCGGGATCCACTGGCTCAAGAAGCATTAAAAATATGTGGTCTATACAAGTTTTGGGCTCTCAAAGGAATGAGGGCCCAAGTGAGGTTATTGGAAATGATGGTGGGATATTCGGATTCATATAGCGAGAGCTTTATCCTTGATGGACAACCATTAAGGATCGAAGTAGAGGACATCTACTTCTTGACAGGACTTTCACGCTGAGGAGAGGTCATGGACCTCAAGTCACGTGGGGCCAGGAGTGGGATGAAGGTCGAAGAATACATCGAGGCCCACTGTGTTGCAGGGACTCCCATGGTGGGAATTCAAATCCCTATCCGTACTATAGGTAACCTCATCCTGAAGATTATAGGCATAAAGCATCGAGACCACTTATGTTTTACGCACTGGAGTATGCAAGACCTACCATGTACGATTGGTGTACCTCATTGCTGACCAATATGAAAGGTCAGTTGACAAAGTGCAAGTAGGGGGAAAAGAGAAACTTCAGGTTTGCCTCTATCCTTTGTAGTTTATTTTTTGAGCGGTTCCCAAGCCTAGGACCTAGAGTGGAGATCATTCCTAAAGGGCCATGTGATCCAGCTATGGAGCAATGGATCGAGGTCATGAGATGGCAGGGGGGAGGTAGGGTGGTGACACCCTACAACGATGATTTTTTCTTCTGGTGGAGGAGACAAATCATAGCTCTGGACGACTATCCCTATGTGGGAATTGATTTCAAAGGTGATCCTGATATGTCGCTTCCACCAGGAGATGCCTATGGCACCATAGTTAAACAATATTTTTTATATATTTCATTTTTTGTATTTTTGTATTTAAAAGAACAAAAATATTTTTTGGATGGTGTTTTTAAATATTAACTCGATACTTTTTTGGTTGCAGACGTGGGTCCGCAATGTCCAGAGGGATTCCTAAGAACATAGGTGGAGGCACCAGGGAGATGAGGCAGTGGGAGGAGAGGCGGAGAGAGTCCTTCAGAACGTGCAGGGCAACCTGTCGCATTTGACACAGAGGATTCCTATGGTTCAGGTGGAGGATCTACCTGAAGCCATGCAGAGGCAGGTTGTCAGTGTACCTAGAGCATGGGTATGACTCTTTCGGCGTCTCACCAATGTCGTGGTTTTCTATCACGAGACTCATCCGGCGCCACAGGCGTAGATGTCATGGGACATGTATATCGGTTGTATATGTATTTTTTAGGGTTTTAGCCCCAATTTTGTAATATAAAACACCATATTTTTTGGAAATATATAAAGAGGGATCTTCGACTGTACTTATATCTTACAATGTGTACATTGATTTAATGGTTTTCTTTGCTTTATTAATGTGACAAATTCCAATTCAAAACATAATTAGCGTAGGCATTGGATACATGATTAGAACTTCTAGGAATGTGAAAGTATGTAATAAAATCTAAATGTCATTCTAAAAGACGTACCCATAGGAATCAACAGAGTAACGTCAGATCATGCACATGGTACCAACCATTCAACTGACATATGACTAACTGAGAATCCAAGCGCACCTTTATAGAGTGAATACCATGCGAGATAGCATCGTGTAATAATTCTATGACGACGCGGTATTTGGCCACATTATTCATGGATGGACCTAGGCATACACCACCTGAAGACACCAGCAGACCCTCGGGCGAGTAAATCACCCAAGTGGTGGAAGCTAAGTTCCTTGTATGATGATTGGCTCCATCTATGAATCCTACGTAGACCAAAGACTCCGTTGACATCTGCCAACAAAAGGGAAAACTTGATAAGCAAGCCAAAGACAAAAAAGGGGAAAAGGTGTATATGCACTAAATTTACATTAGTATACAAAGGGTTTCACCCAAGCCTAGGGCTCAAGCGTAATACCTTTTTAAGTAGAGCCCATTTCTGGGCTCAACCAATTTATTCCCTTCATAAGCTTCCAACTCGTAGGCTCCTTTTTCTAGAACACGTCGCACGATATAAGGATCGTGCCACATGGGTTTAAACATTCTTGCCCCTAGCGGTTCTTTGGCTTGGTCATACAAGAGGACCAAGTCACCCTCAGCATACAATTGGGGACAGACAGACTTATTGTATTTAACCTTGACACGTTTCTTGTTTGCCTTGATAGTCGTAAAGGCATCCTGATGCTGCTCATCAAGACTCTCTAGGTGTACAAGGCGTCTCTCTAAATCCGAAGTGTCAGGTAGAAGCTCAACTACCAATTTGAGAGAAGGGATTTTTCATTCAATGGGAATTATCGACTCCACACCGTGTACTAACTAAAAAGGAGAAAAATCGATGGCAGTCTTAACCGAGGTTTGGTATGCCCAAAGTGCAGGATATAACATGATGTGTTAGTTGGAATTTCTCCGACTGACAAGTTTTTGCAAGATGGTCTTAAGAGACTTATTAACGGCCTCTACTTGCCCATTTTCCTGGGGGTAGTAAGGAGATGAGTGATCATGTTTAGACACTAGTTCTGTCATCATTTCATTTTGAAAATGACTACCATGATCAGTGACAATCTCACTCGGGATACCGAACCGGGCGATAATTTGGTTGAATACGAAAAAAGATATAGTCTTCACATCGTATTTCACGGTAGGCATGGCTTCGACCCACTTGGTGAAGTAGTCGATAGCCACGATAATGTGTTGATGCCCCCCAGCTGAAGTTGGGTTACAATCAATGAAATCTACTCCCCACTTGGTGAAGGGACCGACGGTAATGACTGGGTGAAGAGGGGCTGGGTGCAAGTGCATTTTTTGAGTGAACACTTGGTAGGGGTGACACCTCTTAACCACTTCAATACAATCTTTAAAGATGGTGGGCCAAAAGTAACCGGCTCGCAAAAAATTTTGGGTTGTCACAAGCCCAGATAGATGACCACCACAAGCCCCTTTGTGGAAATCATTAAGGACTAACTTGGCTTCCTCGTGAGTTAAGCAACGACGTAAGATACTATTTATTCCTCAACAATACAAAGTGTTACCGATGATTGTATACTTTTTGGCTTGGTATCTAACATGTCATCGATCATCTCGCGAGAGATGCTGAGAGAACTTCATGGTTTGAAGATATAAAACAATATCTCCATACCAGGGGTCAGACGACGAGACGAGGAAAATGTGTTCATATGCGAACGAATCAACATGAATAACATCTTTGTCTAATCGTGGGAAATTGGATATTAACTCTACAAAAAATAGTGATTTCTTAGACTTGGCCAAAGCAAAGTCGAGATAAAATTCTTGTAAGATGACAAGCCATTTACTATATTTTTCGCCTATGATACATCTAGTGAGGACATATTGAAATGGATTAACATCAGCAACCACAATTGTTTTTCAAAGCAATATATAGTGTCGTAAACGTTGGACTACATGGATGGAAGCCAAATCTACCTTTTCAACATGCGAGTAATTATGTTCAGGAACGACTAAATTTTGACTGAGATAGTAGATGACATGCTCGTGGAGCTCATCATCCTTCGGAACTAGAACCATACCAATGGTCTCTTCAGATGTGGTGATATACAACAAGTAATTTCTACTGTAATCAGGAGATTTCAGTAGAGGGGCCGATACCAAGGATTTCTTTAAAGTGTCAAAAGACTACTGGGCTCCCTCATCCCATATAAACAGGGTGTCTTTCTTCAATAGGTGCATGAAACCCTTAGTGATATTGGCATAATTCACAATAAACTGACGTAAAAAGTTAGCTTTCCCCTATAAAACTTGAAGCTGTCTAATCATGCGCGGGGGAGGCAACTGAAGAATTTCCTCAACCTTAAGTGGATCTACCATGATCCATGTCTCGGAGACTAAGAATCCTAAGAGACGGCCAGATCTAATGCAAAAGATGCATTTATGAGGATTGAGTCAGATTCTATAGTAGCGACATCTTTCAAAAACCAGTCGAAGGTGCGTAGCATCATCCACTCTCCTGCGAGAGTGAGAAGAAAGATCATCGAGGTAATCTTCGACTATGTGTTTGAGATCATGAAAAGTGAAATTCATGGCTCGTTGGAAGGTTGCTCCGGCGTTTTTCAGGCTGAAAGGAATTTTCCGGTATGCAAACGTGCCCCAAGGACATATGAATGTTGTCTTATGTTGGTCTTTGGGTTTGATCTAGATTTGGTTATAGCCTGAAAATCCATCCATAAAAGAAAATATTTCGCTTCCCGCACACTCATCAAGAATCTGATCAATGAAAGGCATGGGGAATTTATCTTTAGGACAGGCCTTTTTCAGGTTACGAAAGTCCATACACATGCAGATGGTTCCTTTCTTTTTATTCATAGGAACGGGGTTGGATACCCATTTGGTCAAGGGAACTAGGTAGATAAAGATGGCATTAAGTAGCCACTCTACCTCTGCCTTAATAGTGGGGGCCTTCCTAGGATTAACAGCTCTAAGACGTTGTCGAACGAGTTTATCATCCGAGTAAGTCCTAATCTCATGTTCGACAATTTGGGGGTTGATGCCTGGCATCTCTTCATATGACCAAGCAAATACATCTCGAAATTCTTTGAAGAGGTTGATGTAGATCAGAATCTCTTCTGGCGAACAATCTGCACCTATATTTACATTTTTTATCTCGCCAGGGGTACAAGAGATATCGATCTGGACGGTAGGAGAAATAATCGCCATATTCCTTTCAGCATAAATTCCATATGTATCAAGTGGAACTACGGCATGACCGACTATCTCACTCAGGGTAGAGCTAAAATCATCTTTCTCAATTCTTTCAAGACTTGGGAGAAAATAAGATCAATGATTCATATCATCCCAAGGTCTCTTAGAAACATTCATGGATTCAAGGATGGCTTCGTCCGAAGGAAAATTCTCATCCAAGAAATCATGTGAACAAGATAACGAAGTGGCCCACATAGGCCTAAGAACTAGATCCTCCTTGACTGTCTGCAAGGGAATAGGATCAGGATTGGCAGAAGAGTCAAGGATAGCTTGATATGCAATCTCTGCTACTGATAGTGGAATAGCCATGCCAGCATGCAACCGACCTTCAATCAATGAAGTCGAAGAAGGTAGGGTCCAAGGGTCACTAAAATAAGAAGTGGGGAAAGGGATGGACCTCTCTACTGAGGTGGGTGTACTGGACATGGCGTAAGCATGGTGAGTCGATGCCAAGAAGTCGAAAGTACCCATGAGGGAAGAATACATTCTAACACCGATATTCTTAGTTGTCGGCTGAGAATTTTTTACCGCAGGGATCGATGGTCCAACAAATGCGTTTGGGCTAGAGTATGCAAAGGATACTTGGTCGATCGTCACAATATCCCCCTGATGAGGAAAACAAAGCGTGTGGAAAACAAATGATACGATGACGACCATAGCATAAGTCCAATTGCGATAGGTTATAATCGAGAGGTGCATCAACTACCTATACTTCCACCTCTACCGTCTTCCCACCTAATTGGACCGGAAATGCAGGGAGAATACAATGAGGGCGGAAGGAATGATCGTCGAATGCATTCAACATGGTTGATGACTTTGAAAGGGTTGGAGAACCGATAGCTTTCCAACAGACTAAGGACATCACACAAGTGGCGGCACCTTCATCAACAACAGCTTGTTTGATGGTATATTTATAATACTCCACGTGGATTTGGAAATCCACATGGTAGGGTAACCGAGGCTTCACGTTCGTGAAATAAAACTTGATGATCTTCAAGCCACTAGGTTCTAGAGCAAGGTGTTTGGCCTAGATCCTCAACAATAGAGTAGTTTTGGCAGCTCTAACATTAGGGTTATGGGTAGAGTGCTTGAATACTCCTTTCGGAATACGAGGCGGTGGCTCTGGTTTCTCTATCTGTAAATTTGTCTCTGGGGGTGGAGGAGGAGCTTCTAGGCTAGTACTATATTTTGAAGAGCCGTAATATCGAGAGCGAGTGGCTATATCAATTTTTGCATTGACCATATTGATACAAACACGGTCACCATCTTATGGTCGTGGGTTTTGATTCCCATCGGGCGCATTTCTGGTTTTCTAAGAACTCGAGGCTAAGTGTTGATTGTGAGGAAAAGGATTCGTTAGCACAACGGGTGGGAGATTTAAAAGCCTCGCAGCCTCCACAAGTTTGGGGCATAAGTGTGTAAGGTGATCATCAGTACAAAGTTTACAAGGAAAATTAACCTTATGCTTTTTCTTTCTTTCCCTCTCCAGCATTATCATTCTGTTTTCCATTATTATTCTTGTCTTTGGGTTTATTCTTACCACCTCTATGATTATTTTGACCTTTCCATTTATTCCCATCTGGTTTTTGGTCACCATTTGGGTTTCTCGACGACTGCACGGAATGTACATCCATCGATTGGGTGGGTTTAGAGGATCCAAATGAAGCTGGTCCTCCGGCAAACATCATTGTCGAGTCTACAGACTTTACATTGGTGGACCGCACAATGCCATCGGCGTGGGGCCCAAAAATTTGACTAGTATCATGAGTTGACAGCGGTGCATCGAGAAGAAGGTGGTATAACATCCCAGACTGAGCATAGATCAAATTGAATTGCTAGGATCTAAAAATGGCCTCTTCCTCGTTGAATACCCTGGAAGTAGCAACGTCCTTTGAAATAGGAGTGTGTAAAGACTTTAAAAAACATTCTAAAATAAAGGTCAGGGGTATGGTAGTCTTAACTAACTATCTTGGCCTATGCCATTCTTGGATATGGTCTGAAACATGAGTGTCAATACCCTGGCGTAAAGTTGACAAAAGTTAAAGGCCAACATCGTAACGAACGGGTAGTTGAAAATGGTTAAGAAAGGCTAGCACTAACTGTTGAAAAGACCCATATGTCCCCCTAGGTAGCTCAATATACCATTGTGATGCAATCCTAATAAGAGTGCACTGAAACAATCATAATCTAATAGAATTGTGATTCAAATAATTCGATGAGCACCAAAGGTGAAAAGTAGTGATGTGATCACCAGGGTCCTCGCCATTCTTACTCTCAAATTTTGGAATGTCTGACGGAAGCTTGGTGGAGACAGGGGGCCATGTGGGATCATGACTCACCAGGTCATTCATTAGTTTAGAAAAATCTGGTAGATTAAGTGTGGTCAGAAAGGTAATACGGGGTTGCGACACCTAACCCCATCCTCCCGCAAAATACTGAGTATTAGGAGTTGTGTTCCATCTAGGATTCTGGTAAGGACCAAAACCTTGTCCGAAATTAAAAGACCCTCCTCCGGGAGGATTTGTGAAGGGTGGATTGGGCATCTAATCCATATTTTATAAAAAGAACGAAATGAATACAGATTATTAACAGGTGCTTAACACAAAATAACTGAGATATAGTAAAACTAGTTTTCTATTCAATAACGAAATAAGTTGAAACTGTAAAATGCAGCGGAAACAAGCTTGTTGGAATGGTGGCGGCTTATATCTGAGAAGAGATGTGATAGAAACATGCATTCATAAGAAGAAGGTTACAATGAGGCTCTGAAGGAATTTTTACAATAAGCAATAATTCCAAAAACCCTAGACATCCAAAAACCTAACCCTAGGAGATGAAGTGCCAAAAGTCATGTGGGCCCCATTTGGGTAAGTTAGTACATCAACTTCCTGGGGTCATAACTTTTGCATATGATCTCTGTTTTAGGTGTGTGATATCCTGTTGGAAAGGTATCATTGAGGAGATTCATTTTTTGGGCTCAATCATGCCTTTGGCTATCATTGAGGAGATTGATCCCGAAAAACCTTCATTTAGGCCCTCAAAATGGCCCCGGAAGTTAAAACTGCTAAAAATAGTAAATTGCCAAAATTGTGAGAAAACTATTTTGAGCTAGTTGGAAAAGGTGGGTGGCCACCGATATCCATCTATATCAATCCTCCCTCCTTAGGAAGAAATGGTCTCCATTGCATTGAGTTCCCCCATCAGATGAGGAAATTTCTATTGAATTTGGCCCCGGGTTAGCCACTTGCCTTGGTGCAGGAGCTACCTTGCTTTGACGACTCGATAAAGCTGGATCCTTTGTTGTCGAGTGCCCTTGATCTTTTTGTCCAAAATATGATCATTGGATGTTTTTTGTAGGCAATCGGGGTTGAGCTATGTTGGTGTCAGTTGTTCTTCTACTTCTGAGGTGTCCAATAATGGCAGGAAATAAGGGCGAAGGAGATCCACGTTGAACACTGGGTGCAAACCAAGAAAAGGAGGAATATTGAGCTCAAAATAATTATCCCCCATGGCCTTGGTGATAGTGTATGGCCCATAACAGAGTGGGTTAAGCTTCTGCTAGGGTCCTGTAAGGCATTCTTTCTGCAAGTGCAATCAAACTTTGCCGCCCATCTGAAACTTATGCGACACCCAATGTTGATCATGGCGTTGTTTGTACTTGTCATTGGACTTCTGTAGGATATCTTGAACCTGTTGGTAGATGTGTTGGATTCTCTCAATGAACTGAGTGGCTTTGTCAGCTTCAGTTGGAGCAGGTGATGAGTCGGTCGAGGTGACCGCAAGGGGAAGTGCAACATCTATGGGTCCCAATGGTTGGAATCCCAACCCCACTTGAAAGGGGTTGTGGCTGGTTGAGCTATGCAGGGCTTGGTTGTAGCTATGCTGGACATAGGGAAGGCTCTCATCCCATGTGCGAGGGTACTTTGAATTATACATGTGAAGGATATGCACAATCATTCGATTTACAACCTCAGTTTGGCCATCTGTCTGGGGGTGGAAGGTCGTGGATTTGGTGAGCTTGGTGTCCAGCAGTGACTAGAGGCTCGACCAGAATGTGATGAGAAATCGACTATCTTGATCTGAGACAATGGTTTGTGGGATTCCAAAATGTACCCAGACTCGTTCAAAGAAGATCTTGGCAGTGGCCTCTGCTATGATGCTCTTCTTGCAGGCAACTAGAATCGTCATCTTAGAAAAGCGATCAACAACCACAAAAACACAGTCATTTCCCCTCTTTGTGGACGAGAGGCCTAACATATAGTCCATTGAGATGGATTCCCATGGCTTGTCAGGAGTAGGAAGAGGGGTGTACAGGCCCTTTTTCTTAGTGGTCGATTTGGCAATAGCACAAGCAGTGCCAGACCTGATATACTTGCTAACCTCCTATCAAAGTTTCGGCCAGTAGAAATGTTTATGTAGCATCACCACTATCTTTTCAATGCCAAAGTGTCCTGCCACCCGACTATAGTGGGCTTCCCAGATCATCTTCGCTTGATCACTTGATGGAACACAAATATGGCCCAGATGACACAACAACCCATCCTGAAGATGGAAATTATCGACAACTGTGTTTGCACCCAACATTTGGTAGGTGGTGGTGAAGTCAGGGTTTGTCTCATAGAGTTGGGGCCATCCAGAGGTCTCATGGTGTCAAGAGTCTATCACCGTGGTGAGTGTTGCGACTGGCGGTCTACTGAGGCAATCAACGACGTGATTGGTGCTTCCTATTTTATACTTGATGTTGAGGTGGAATTGCTGCAAGTATGTGGACCACTTTTGATGGAGGTCATTCTGCAATTTTCCCTTCATCTGCATGAACTGCAGTGGCTTATGATTAGTGTGGATGACTGTCTCTTTCCCAAGAATGTAATGTCTCCACTGGTGGCATGCTTGCACAATGGAGTACATTTCTTTTTTGTAAGTAGGGTACTTATGGATAGTATCTGACAGTGTCTCACTATGATAGGCCATGGGGTGGCCATGTTGAGTGAGAACGGTGCCCACAACATAGTCTAAAGCATCTGTCTCGATCTCAAAAGGATGTTGCAGGTCTGGTAGTGAAAGTACTAGGGCTGAGCATAAGCGTTTCTTCAAATCATCGAATGCTTGTTGTTGGGACCGGCCCCATGAAAATTTCGCCTTACCACCACCTCTGTTTAATTGGCTGAGGGCCCATGCAATATGGGAGAAACCCAACATGAACCTGCGCTAGAAATTGGCAAGGCCCAAGAAGCTACGAAGCTCAGTGAGTGTTGTTGGGGCTGGCCAGTCATGGATGACTTGGATCTTGGTTGGATCCACATGTACGCCATGCTGATCAATGATGTAGCCCAGGTAATGGACCCTGTCCATGCCAAAGGAGCATTTTTCCAAGTTGGCATATAGCTTGTGCTGCCAAAGGGTGTGCAGAACCTGCTAAATATGTTGCAAGTGTTCGGCCCAAGTCTTGTTGTAAATTAGAATGTCATCTAGATACACCACTACAAAAGTATTGGTGAATGGTCACAGGATATCGTCCATCATCCTCATGAAAGTGGTTGGAGCATTTGTCAAATCAAAGGGCATGACCAACCATTCAAAAAGGCCTTCCTTTGACTTGAAGGCAGTATTCCATACATCTGTCTGTTCTATCGGTACCTAGTGGTAGCCAGACTTCAGATCAATCTTACTAAAGTATTTGGCCCCCGTGAGTTGATCAAGTAGGTCATCGATTCGGGGAATCGGGTACCGGTTTCTGAATGTGATTTTATTCAGATCTTGGTAATCAATACAGAGTTTCCAAGTTCCATCTTTCTTCTATACCAGCACGATTGGGCTCCCGCAAGGTGATGAGCTGGGGCTGATGTGCCCCTTGTGGAGCAGTTCTTGGATCTGTCACTTGATCTCCTCATTTTCTAACAAAGAGCGATGATAGACTGGCCCATTGGGTAGAGGTGCGTCGGGGGTTAGATCGATGGGGTTCTTGACCTAGCAATGCAGAGGTACCCCTATAGGTGCGAAGAAGATATCTGAGTATTCTTCCACGACCTTATCTACTTGCTTCTACTGTGTGGAGAGGTTGGTCGCAGAGATCTTGGATGTGGCTATGATCTTTCACTTATTCTAAGAGCGAATCACAAAGAAGACAAACTTCCCCGTCTGAGAGATGACCTTCCTGCATTGCTTAGCAGAGATCAAGGAAATAGCACTAGGTGGGACTACCTCGGGTATCCTGTACAATTTCCTGTTCAAAGTAATAATAACACTACGAGGCCTAGACTCATATATAGCATGACATTTCCATAAATAAGGTTGGCCCAAAATAACATCATAAACTTCGAGAGGAGAAACATCACACAATATCTCATCTTTGAAGGGCTTGATGCCATATGACAGTCGACACTGTTGGCTGACGCGGAGATATATTCCTTGGCGGAGCCATCCAATGGTGTATGATTGTGGGTGCGACGTTGTTGGTAGGGCCAACCACTTGATGACCTTTGCTTAGATGAGGTTCTTCTGGCTACCGCTATCAACGATGAAGTGCAGTGGGGTGCCTTTTACTTATATCTGTGAATGGAAGAGGCGCTCTCCTTCTTTTGGCTTGTCTGGTTCACCAGGTTGGAGCTTGGTGGTAGCAACGGTGGCACTGGGTTCTACTTCAATGATCCATCTTCCCCTTTCTGTTTTTGGCTCAGAGTCATTATCTGTATCTGATTCAGAGGCTTTCACTTCGGCCACCAGCGACTGCTTTGAGCGGCAGTTAATAGTATTATGCCAAGGGCTCTTATGGAAGTCGCACCACTTCCCGATATCTTTCTTTTTCTTTCTGGTGTCCTTCTTTGCTTGTGGCTTGGACTGGTTTTCCTGATACTGTCCATCTTTTCTCTATCCTTTATTCAATTGGTTGGGGCTGCCCTTTCTTGGCTTTTGTTGTGAGGGGTTCCCAAGCCCAAATTTCCGCATCTTTTGTTTGAGCTTCTGCTCGATTTTGACGGCATATCGATAGGCCACGCCCAAGGATGAGATGTCCAAAAATTCCATTTCAGTCTGGATGTATATATGAAGATCACCACAATACTTGAGCACTAGATGTTGCTCTGAATCTTTGATACCCAACTTGGTGCGCAAGGTATGGAATATATTTTTGAAATCTGGCATTGCTTGGTCTCTTTCTTGCCGCAGTGTGGTCCATTTGGTATGCAGGTCATAATAACTTCTAACAGGGTAGTATTGTTCCTTAATAGAATCCCTGAATGATTCCCAGGTGGCCATGACTAAAAATTGTTGTAGGAAAATCTCCCTGCAGACAGGTAGATTGCCTCAAAGAGCTAGACCCTAAACTCTAAGACATAAAGTGCTTAACATGGACACTGAATTCCTTTCAAATATATACAAACTAATACATGATAAGGAAGGAGAATAGAGGTACCTCTTTATCGACGTTTGTCCCTGCACGCTCTGAGTCGAGCTCCAATCTTTCGCTCCTCACTGAGTCTTGTAGACAAACAAAGTATGACCACTTCCTACTCTATTGATATTAGCTTGAAAATAGATCTATCTATCAATGATAAGTTCATKTAAGATCAGACACAAACTAGAAAGAAACAGGCCAAGCAAATTATATTAATGAGGACAAAACATTGCTTACAGCCAAAGATGAATTGCAGCAACTCTGCCAAGTCCTCTTCGTCTAACCCTTGCTCGAAAGATCCACAACCTGGATAACAACAGCTTCACTGATTACTCTCCTTTGGCTGACTGTTTGTTTCCTATGAGATCATAGGTTTCATGCTAGCAATTCTTCTCCCTTTCCACCATCATAGAGCTTGCTTATATAGGTTAAGAGGAGCCTAACCTCTTGAGTTATCTTTAGAACAAGTTGGGGAACTTCCTCCTTAGATCAGGGATTCTCTCATAGAACCAAGAATTTGAATGCAACTGCCTTCTAATCTTGAAATATCCTCCCCTTATTCTCCTCAACGGGCCAACCATTGCCCCAGATTAGGCAGCGCTCCTTCAAAAGGAGCATCAGAGTGCTGTAGCGCTCCCTAAGAAGCTTGAGGGGAGTACCAGCGCCCTAAAGGTGGATAACGCTCCTTGAAAAGGGAAAAGGGAGTGTTATAACTCTCCCTGAAGACTTATAGGGGAGCGCCAGTGCTCCCTAGACTGATATAGGGGAGCGCTCACCCTCAGAACCTTTGATTAGGAGCTCTTTTCAAGTTTCAATAGTTTCTTGACTTTAGTTAACCAGTTCTCCTTCTTCAAACCCAGTGTATGAGGTGTTTTAAGTGCCTCCTTAGTGTTTTCAGCATGGCAGTATGCTTGAAAAGAATTTGCGACACTTATGAATAACTTGCGACACTTGTGAAAGTTGTAAGGAAGATGCGACACTTACAACAATTGAGAGGAACATGCGACACTTATCCAGTTGAGTAATTTTGACGTGTAACAGAATGCCCCCCAAAGTATGAAGTTAGAAGATGCGAACTGATAACTGAAATGATTTGTAGACGTTCAAGCAAGGGTATAGACTCGGAGAACCTGACAGAAGCTGCACACAAACATCCAACAAATATCATGACATATTTCAAAACCCAAGGCAGACATACCTATGCTTGGGTGATCAAGACTTGCAAGATATGGCCGCCATAAAATACACGTGGATCCATAATTGTATTGATAAAAAGGTATAGCCACTGAAAATACATTGTGGATCTATACGCTAATGACATGAACTGATCGTAGCCACAAAGAATACACAGTGGATCTACGAGATGACAAGACATATCCACGACCAATACAAAGTGGATCTATGTAATAGTATATGTGTCATTGTTCAAGAGAAACTCCTTCGCAACCTGGGCAAAGTACATAGCAAAGTGATCACTCAACCTAGGGTCTTCTTACCGATCCCAATGTAGTACGAATCTAACCATGTGAATAGATGTCCTGATGTCGAACATGGCAGAAACCACTTGATTACGGGTCAATGATGTAAACCGTTAACAAGCATGAGGGAAATCACCATTAATGTCAATGAGTCCCAAGGTACTCTAGTACATTCCAACGAATGTGAATGGATGAGCTGAAGTCGAACATCTGTGGAATCATCCGATCAGAGGTAAATGATGTAAACCCACTGTCGAACGTGAGGAGGCCTGCCATTGAGGCATGTAGGTCTCAAAGTACTAACTGGTTTCTAAGCTTAATTCCCAAATAATGTGTTGAGGTCGACAGGAATAAGCTCGTCGAAGGAGGGCCTTTATGTATCCCCCATCAACGACATGAAACGGACATAGAGATGTAATTTGTAGATCAAATGGACATGGACTGACATAGGTTTTGAGGCAAGATATTTGGGATGGCTGACTCTCGAGGCGGATACTTCCCTTGAACACTGAGGCACAACAGTGAAACATGACATGGACCAAAACTATGCAGTGGATACTCGTGACTTGCGTCGGGTGACCCAAAGGAGTGAAAGGAACTCAAAGGATTGGCTCAGTGAAGAGGTTCAATGGATTATGATGCATGCAAATGATGAAGTGTCATGTTCAAGGGTGACTCTAAGAGTTACTTGGTAATGTTCTCAAAAAATTGCTTGGCTTAGTTCTTTCAATTTTTTCCCCCATCCAGATAGACGAGTACCTCTTTTTAATTTAATGAACTCGAGGAGGATAACACATGCTTGATATAATTCACCTTTGGTAAGTTCCTCTTCCTTTGTTTAATGAACCAGAAGAAGCAAGGGATCGGTCCCATATGGGCCTGTCGATGTGTTCTTTAATGAGTCCAAAGACAGAAAACTCGAAGGTTTTTCAGGATTATAGAGTTTGGAAAAACACTTAAAAGAGAACTCTCTCAGTTCCTTTTTCGTACAGTAGTCTAACGAGACCAAAAAAGAGATAAACTATCGCTCAAAAGACTCCCTTTCTGACCTTTTAACGATTGTGAAAGGAATCAAGGTCACTCGACAATCTTTTCATATTTAGAGAGTCTGAAAAGGGTTTAAAGGAGACTCCAGGGGGGTTCCTTTTTCGTGTGTTCGTGTATCCGTACGGGTCCGAAAAAGAGATAAAATTTTACCCGGTGGCATTCTCATGTATTTATGAGCACGACAAAGAACAAAGACTAAGCTCGGTATGCCCCCAGCTTGAAAGCTGGTGGCTTAGCTCCAGAATGATCATCAAAGACTGGAGACATGCCCCCCAAGCTTCAATTCATTCACCGACTTTGAGGTTGTCACCAATTTCTATGCTAGATGGAGAAAAAGGATACAAGTGGATGAAATGAAGGTTCAAAAATGAGACCTAACGAAAGACTCGACTCAACATCTACGAGATCTGGCGAAAGACTCAACTTGAAGGGAGAGGTGATTGTTCATTTTTTAACGAGCTTGACACAGGAAAAGAACTATGCGCAAGGTTCCAGGTTTGATCCCCAGATTGTTGTTTCATTTTTTAACGAGCTTGCTACAGAGAGGAAAACTATGCTCAAAGCCTCTATTTCATTTTTTAATGAGCTTTCCATAGAGAAGAAAAACTATACTCGTGACCTCTGTTTCATTTTTTAACGAGCTTGCCATAGAGAAGGGAAACTATGCTCGTGACCTTTGTTTCATTTTTTAACGAGCTTGCCACGGAGAAGGGAAACTATGCTCATGGTTGTTTCTTGATCATGGCTTTCAAGATGATAACGCTCTAGAAGGATACCATGTCAAGGGTCAAGACTCAGTCATGGCTTCCAAGAGATCTTCACTGGATGGAAGATAATCACTCGAGAAAGGAAACATGTCGAGGGTTGCGATAGGAGTAAGGAGATCGGGCTCCAATAACCCTACTGAAGAGATCACCATGTCAACTACCGGATCTAAATCGTCGGAACTTGAAGTCATGGGAGACAACGCCACATAATTGACATGTGGCGAGGGTGATACTGTCTACATATAAGAACCACTTAGGGAGGTAACCCAGTCGAGGCCGATGAATGAAGGTTGATCAATAGTCACAATTCTTCCATCGTGAGGGAAAGATGTCACACGGAAAAGAGTGGATACAATAGCTTTCATAGCATAGAAAAAATCCCACCCAAAGAGTAAAGCGAAATCCAAGGGGTCTCGGACTACCATGACATCGATAAAGACAGTTTTCCCTCCCAAAGTTACAGGGAACTGAGGAAGGATCCCTAAAGGTTGACTAGTTCTTTTGTTAAAAGATAACAGATTCTGTGTAACCGGTGCAAGCTGCGGACAACCCAAAGCGTACCAAGCAACAGAAGACAAAATACTAACGGACACACCTTAATCTATCATCATTTGAGGAATGTCCCGACCACGAACCTATACTGTAATCTGGAAAGGAATGTGGGAGGGAAGACGAGGTCCCATTAGCACACCCCAATCAAAAAGGATGGCCTCATTACTTGGAGGGGGTTTCGCAGGAGAAGGAGGAATTCCCTCCGGTGCGGTAGAGTCTGTATTAATGAGAAAAAACATGGGCAGTATTGGGTTTACTCTCTAGAAGGAGAGTAGGATCGACCGATGATTGGATCGGATCAACCAATGGTGGACTTGGATAGACCACTTTATCACTCTTCAGAGAAAGAGTGGGATTGACCGATGATGGAATCGGATCAACCACTTTGGCACTCTTCGGATGAAGGGTGGGACTGACCAAGGAAGGGACTGGATCAGTCACTTTGACATTCCTCAATGGAGGAATGGGATTGACCGATGGCAAAACTAGATCGACCACTTTGGCACTCTTCAGAGGAAGAGTGGGACTGACCGAGGAAGGGACTGGATCAGTCACTTTGACATTCCTCAAGGGAGGAATGGGATCGACCGATGGCGAAACTGGATCGATCACTTGAGTTTCATTCTCCAAGGGAAGAATGGGGTCGACGGATGGAAACGGATCGACCGCTTTGGTGTCACTCTCTAACAGGAGAGTGGGATCGACCGAGGATGAAAATAGATCGACCACTTTGGTGTCACTCTTTTGATGAAGAGTGGGGTTGATCGATGATGGAACTGGATCAGCTACTTGGGTTTGTGGTTCAATCGAGGAGGAAACTAGATTCACCACCTGATCAACCAGACTGATCGGGGATGGAACCAGATTGACCAGTCCATCAACCAATGATGGGTTGGAGGAAAGCTTATGATAACCTTTTGGAAGTTTAAGTTTTTCCAAAAGAGAAGAAGCCTCATCCATGCGAGGACAAAGGTGAGAGTAATGATTACCTTTACATAACATGCAAGGGAACTTGACAGTTTTCTTCTTCTTACCAACTTGAACATCACTAGTTGATGGGGTATCATCGACATGACCGACAGAGGTCGATGACGTGGAGGACCACATTTCTAAGACCTGGGTAAGACCGGGGCAATCCCTCAGAAAGTGGTCACCCTTACAAAGGATGCAAGGGAATTTGGGTTTTGGATTCTTCATTTTAATCTTGTTGACCTCATCAACAATCCCAGTACTATTAACAATAACTAGTTTCTTAGAGCCAACATCTGATGTTGTTGGGGCCTTTTTCCTTTTCGGGTTCTTCTTCTTCTTCTCTTTCTGTTTCTTCTTCTTCTGATCAACCTGGTTACTTGCTTTAGAGCTTTCACTAGGCGAAGAAGGAGAAATGGAAGGAGACTTGATGGACAAATAAGGCGAAAAGTCAACATGAGGTTGATGTGTGGGTGGTGTACCGAAATCTAAAGTATTAGGTGCAACTGAAATATTGGGAGGATTCGAGATCACCGGAGTGGGGAACAACCAAACTGGTAATCCAATAGTGAGTCCTGGAAGACTCAGTGTGGCAACATATGGAGGACCAAAGTTTCCAAATGAAGAAAAGGTATAAGGTTCCCTAGGAGAAGGGTTTCCTCCATTGGTACTCCCAGGATTCGATGCCATTACCACTGACTTGACCTAAGGTCTACTAAGTAAAACAAACAACACATGCTACGAATCTAAGAAGCAATCAATCAAACAAGCCTTCCTATGATGAAACCACTAGTTGGTGATGAAATCCAATGTCACGAGATCAAAATAGGAAGGGGCGGGGATAGAGCAGGTGGATCAGTTACGTTGGAGACCTTCTTAATGGACTTACACCTTGGTGCAAGCTTCCACGCAGTAATTGTGGATTTACCCTCCAAGGAGCCCGAGTGAGTTTGACCAATGTTTGTTCCAGGTACAGTGAGACTTCCCTTCACCGTCACCTTGTCTGAGACCCTAAAGATTATGGCTACTAAGGTCACCAACTCATAGTCATCCCCTGGGTGGGAACAGTCGACAGTCCGATCCGAACGTACGGGCAGGGTATCGAGCCTGAAATCAACTAAAAGGCTTCCACGCAGTAATTGTGGATTTACCTCAAAGTGATCCCCATAATACAATCCGACCACCACAATCAATTAAACCACGGAGGGATAATCATTGTATCTCACCCAAATGTGACCTCATGCGTAACCCCTGTGTGAGAGGGGGATCCGAGGTAGACTAATACGACAATTGGATTTGACTCTCCCTACCTCAAGATACTAAGTTTGTTTGATAGCTTTGGAAAGTTATCCTTTCAACCTATTCCAAAGCCCTACACCTTAAACTAATGTAGGTTTGCTAACAAAGATGTAAAAAAGTCTGATAGATTTTAGTTAAGCATTGATTTTAATGGCTGTTGTTTACTCAGAGGGTGTATGAAAGTGAAACTAATGGAATGATGACTCAATTCCCAAAAATATGCATGAAATATGATAAGCAATTGTTTCTTTTCAATGAATACCTATTTAAGGGAAAGAGGAAGAGTCGTTTTCACTATCAAACACTTGATAAGGAATGCCCTCAATCAATTTTG
>ML796739.1:479677-492901 GCA_009831015.1 Picea engelmannii
TTATTTACCTTCTAAAATCTCTTAAACCACTTTGACTACTTTGACCTTTTGGGGCTTCTAGATGACATAAGAGGGTCCTCCAACTTCGTAAGGCCATAACTCTCAAACCGTGAGGATTTATGTGACGTTCCACATACCACCAGAAATAGAATGACAACTACCATCCATATATAATAGTATTACCTGCAAATATATCAAAACTCATACCATTATCCATCAAACAAACTTGGGTCCATTACCCAAACCTGGGTTCTCCAACTTCTCATGGCCAAAACTCTCTAACCGTGAGGAGTTATGTGAAGTTCCACATACCACCGAAAATAGCATGACAAGCGCTATCCATATAGGATAGTTTCAATGAAAAATTCACTGAACTTCATCTCAGTATTCCACAAATAATCATGAGTTCTCTAACCATACTTCTAGGATAACTCAATCCGCAAAGCGTCTTCCCGTGAGGGATTTCACCATAAGGGGACCACTTTGGAGTTCATCCATTTCTACTTATTATCAACCATGACAAGAAAATAATGATTCATCTTTACATCAAACAATATTGGGTCCATTACCCAACCTTTCTGCTATGGGGCTTTCTTCAAGGGTTGACATCAATGACAACCAACCTTAATCAACATCTTCAACAGATCTCATCCACTCAATCCTATGATGTTACAACCAGCAACAGAACCATTTGTTGGTTGCTTATCTCAGTTATATCTTTAACATGATTGACTGAGGTTCAGGTCTATTGGGGATCCAATAAAGCCTCTAAAACTATCAGCCCTCCTGGTAAACCAGAAGGCAGCGCAGCACATAGAGCACATTGCACGGTCTCACTCGAGATAGTCTTAATGGGTGACTGGATTACTCAGTTGCTTGCAGTCCAGGACTGGATGGGGATCTGTGAATTGTGCACTGTGAATTCTATCTAATTATTAAAGAAATATATTTTCATTCTCATTCATGCATGTAATGTAATTAGATCCATTAATTCATTCATACATCATTCTAACATTTACTCATAGACAATAAAAGAGATACAAGAATTCAATCACATAACATAGGTTTTACCGTCGTTCACCCCCTCCTAGTCTAAATCCACAAAGATCGGGATCTCAAGCTATTTTATTATGGAAGTTCCAAAACTACAGCGACGTGCGCTTTACAACTCATCCTAATTCGTGTCGAGATCTATTATGAGGCGGACTAGATCACACTAGGCTCCTCATCCTGTGATCTAACCCTTACGATCTACCCTTCTGACTCCCTACAACTCCATATCTTACAATATTGGATCGCATTACATTAGTGTTACAGACTAGTTACTTCTCCTCTCACGAGTAACACTCCATACAATCCACACCCCCTCCTAGACCTCCTAGGTGTCTATTTATATGTAGTTTTGACTCATCAATCGTTATATTCTCTTATCAAAACCCTAACCTAGTTAGGTATTCTTTCATGTTGGTCGTGCACGCTTTCCTCCACTGCATGCATATTTTCCTTTCGTCCACTACTTTTCCTGTCATTTGTCTTTCTTTCCCATCTTCTTGCATGCATGCCTCGCATGCCTTTCTCCCAACTATCTTTCCTCCACGTCGTGCCTTTTCCCCAAAATGGGCTCATTCCCAAAACGCCTCATCACCTCAGTCCACTGTGCCATGGTTGGATCGTGAGGTCCATGTGGAATAATCTCAACTCTAGGTCCCAAGCTTGGAACCTAGTAGAAGAAAAAGCTACAAAGGACAGAAGCGAACCCGAAGTTCCTTTTACTACTTTGTTTGAATTCTGTCAGCTGGCTCTTCATGTTGGCCAGGAGTGAGGTGTACCAATAGTACACTGTGGGTCTAAAGAAATCCACTGAATAGAACATAAGTGGCCTTGATTTATGGTGCAAAGAGGTTGATCATGTGATCTGTGTCAAAACGAGGACAACAATCTTGAGACTTAGATTGTTTATCACTCTAATGGGGAGTTGGCTCTCGACCTTTTCAGTCCCTGCAATGCAATGATTGGATTTGTATTCCTATATTTTCATGTCACTCCCATCTCCAAGGTCTTTGAGGTTTACCACCTCACCCCGACGTGACAATATCGTCAAGAAATAGATGTCCTCGACTTCAATTATTAATGGTTGTCCATCAAGGTTGAAGCTCTCACTATCTGGATCCCAGTAGTACATGAGAAATTTTAGCAATATCACTTGGGCCCTAATACCTTTGAGAGCCCAAAACTTGTATAGCCCACATATTTCAAGTCCATTTGGGCCCCCGGATACCTCTCCATTGTAGCATCCACCTCCTCATGTTCTCTTTCTCTCCACTCTAGCACCATCCTGCAAGAGCCAAACCCTTTTTTGAGTTAGAAACCTCTAAAAAACATTATCCATGGAGATGTACGTGAGTTGTACTGTACACAATCGCATATAGGGTTTCTTATACGTTGGATGTTTTTTGAACAACCAGGTATAAGTATGTGTATACACGACCCGATAAACTGTAGCCCGCGTACACCTAAGTTTTTAATTTGCGCCCTAAATAACTTAAAAATGGAACCTAATTACAAAATTTAATCCAATGAAAAGAAAGAGGAGAGAAACATGAGTTACTTGGTCCAGACGGTAGTCGATTTCGTTGCTCGTAGCTCCCGTAATCACCAGTTGAAGTTCAGAGGCAATTTGGTCCAAAATCCACTATTTGGGTAAACCATACAAATGGTATAGTAAAATTTGTTTTTTTTAACTATTTATAGATCATTTTTACCCACTTTGCATAGTTTCGTCCAATATTTTTTGCTAATGGACTAATACAATAGTGGATGGAGATGGTTTTTGTAGTTTTATCCCAGGATTCTTGTGGTTTTCAGTGCCAAGTCGCTCGTTCATAACTTTGGACAGGTATTTTTGTTACCCAACATATAGCATAGGTATCCAATCCATCATGCACATTTGCATCGTCCTATGATTATCGCTCATATGCCTTAGGTACGAACCCAGTTTATAGTGACACAGAACCTTCTATCTGCAACTAGAAGTGTCATTATCGAATGGTAGAGACTTACCAAACATGGGTATCCTAGTTAGATCCCCTGCTTCATTCAGTGCCCATGCAGATATTTTTCCGTAGGACCGGGAGTCCATTATAGCTAATACATGACTTTATGTTGAAACTCATTTCTTACTCATAAACATGATAACCTATACCTAGAGGACTCCCAAGCGAGTTTGATTTAAGCTCTTTTCCGAATCGTAAAAGCAAACATATTGTCGAGTGAACTTGTCTCTTTCACACTCGTAAATTGGATTTGAAAGGACATCTATTTGGTGCAATTTTATCCCTTTTTCAGACCAAGTAGACTAAGATTACGAAAAAGGACATTTTTTGGCGTTAAGTTGTAATTGCATCTCATGCCCTTGCTTGTAGTATTGAGCCTATTGTCGATTCTCGCTTTTGCGTTATAAGTCATTCACCTCAACAGTTTGCATCCTCAACCAAGAAGAGACTTGTTTATATTCTTTCCAGCTTGACACCCTATACCCAAGAGGAAACATTCCCCCGAGTGTCCATCTCCCGCATGCACCTCCTTGCATTGAGCATAGGTATGTCCCATTGTTGGAACTAGTTTTCTTACTTGCGACACTCATTTCCTCCTCTATATCATAGCATTCATTTGACTATGAAAAAACAAAAAAAGATAGGCGAGAAGGGAATATTATCTTATATTGGAAGTAGTCATGTCTCCTTTGAACAAAGCACAAACTTTTTGAGTCCACTTATCATCAAAATTTGGGTTTAGCTTTTTGAGTCCTATTGCACACCCTGGTCCTACTTTCCTCATTGGTAGGTAACCTTGAACCCAGTAGTCAACATTTCACCATTGGTCACTGACTAGGTGGTTTCCCTTGTGTTTGAAGGCAATACATACATTCACACATTGGGATTCATGCAGTGTCTTGGATTCCATTATCCCTATTGGTGGTTTCCTCTCCTTTGTCAGTAGTTTTCCTTATTGGATTATATTCAAAGGGTCTTTTTCTTGTACCACTTGCATCTGGCACACACGAAAGACGCATAGGGTTGTTAGTTCGTGAACATGTTCTTCGTCTGATTTCCTTCAAATCATCAAGCTCCTTCTTTGTACCTCATGTTGAATGATGAGATATGCCTTAATTCTCTCCTTTCAATAGGTCTCCTTCCATCAACTTTAGCTCATGTATTTTGGAGACGAGACCTAGATTTCTATGAGTACCTAGAGGCTTGCAATCATTAGTGGCAAGTTCTCTTGCCATCGACAGTTGGGAATACATTAATGTCTCATGATCGATGGATTCTTCAAGTGTTCGAACCCAACTCCTTTATTCACACTTGTAAGAATGTACTCGATGTCTTGATACCTACTTTCATCATCAGTAGGTTGTCTCACGTTTGTTAACAGGATACCTCAATGACCGGTAATTAAACGAAGTCTCATTGTGTTCGACCTCAACTCCTTTATTCACACAATGTAGACTTTCACCTTTGGCAGATTGTATATAAGAATTGACAACATCGGTTTATATTCACATCTTTCCTGAGTTGTTTCTACCTTTCATTGGACCAGTACCTATGTGACTTCAGTGATCATCGGAGATCAAATTGTACTCCATTGTATACAGATATCTTCAGATTGATTTTGATACAGGCTTGATTGGGCCTTGTTCATTACTATTACAGCCTTTAGCATGTAGCCACCTTTGTATTGCCTATTCATGGACATGGACAGTTGTTTGGTACATTGTCACATGGAACTGCAGTGTAATTCAAATTGGAAACCATGTGTGCAAAGTCAGTACATATTGTAATGAGAAACTAGTTCTTCTAGCTGGGTCCCCATTACTCCACTTCTGGGTATTATAATGTATTTCATCCATCGCAGATACTCCTCTGACCTCATACATTAGGGGGCATCTATTATAGTAATATTTTCCTCACCCTATGCAAACTTGCACATAAGGTCTTTTTCCATTTCCCTATGTAGACTTGAAGTCCCTTTTTGTAAATCCCATAGCTAAAAACATTATTTTTCCACATATACCTGCCCTCCCTATTGTACATCATGCGTATACGCAGGTTGCATCACTACATCCCATGTACATCAAGATTTGTGCCCAAAATTAAAAAATGGTGTCGATTTTCCATGTCATGTCACGAGATCATTGACCTTCTATATATTGGAAATGTTTTGAATCAACCCTTCAATTCCACTTGAAGGATACAAATGGGCCAAATATGACCCATGGAAAAGAGAAAAGAATTAAACTTTGAGAGAAAAGTTACTCTGGAGAAATTATTCACTTCATATTGAGTCTGCATCCCTTTGTCCTTTTAATTCTGAACACATTATTCATCCCCCAAGATCTTCCCTACATGATTGAGAACCTGATTGTCTCTCTTATATGAGCTTGCCTTTGGTGGAGGATTGAAGTGGTGGAGGCCCAACTGGAAGGGACTTAGTTTATCGGTTTTGAATCATGTCGACATAGAAGTTTGTAATTCATTCACTTCTGTTGATTACATTTTAATAGAAATACTCTTTTCTCATCCAATTAATATCTTGAAAATATTTGAATTGTTATTCCATGGGCTTATTTGTTATGAATGTTGATGGATTATTCTATTGAATGCGTTAACATTATATATTATCACCATATTCTTGTGTTTCTTGGTTGTTGAGGAAAATTTGCAGGTGTATTTCTTTGATTCAAGTGCTCAACAAGGACTTCATCGAACGTCTGGACAAGGTAGGCATTTTATCTTGTCTTGCTATCATATTTGCTTATATAAAATACATGAGATTAGAGTTGACTTTTGCATTCATTTCCGTCTATTGTGGTGTTCCCCTAAACATAGAGATATTTGCCTCGTAACAGTTTACAATGAGGCTCCAATGTCCTTTTTAACATAAAGAAAATCCAAAACCCTAACCCTAGAAAATGAAAAACCAAAAGGTTTGTGGGCCCCGATAGGGGTAGTTTATATAACAACTTCTCGAGGGCGTAATTTTTGCATACGATCTTCGTTTGGGGAGAAATATAACTTGTTAAAAAGGTTTACCCAAGGAAAAAACATTTTTTTCAGTCTTACATTTTCCTTAGAGTACATTCTAGGCGTTGTCGAGCCAAAAGAACGTTGTTTAGGGACTCAAAACAACCCTGGAAGTCCAAGACCTGAACAATCATAGAAAAACTACCAAGGTGGAAACCCATGTTCTAAGCCAGTGGAATAGGTAGGTGGAAACATATATCCATATAGATAACTCCTTTCCCATTAGGAATAAATGGTCCCCGTTGCGTCAAGTTCCCGTGGAATATGGGGAAGCATTTCTTGAATCTGAACCTTGGCGAGTTGCTTTCCTTGTTGCAGAAGTTGTCTAGCTTAGCTTCTTGAAGGATTTTATAACCCTATTACTAGAGGGGTTGGATCCATTCAACCAATATAGCTGCTTGATCTGCCTGAGTGTGGGAGGAATCTATCATTGAAGATGCAACATGACGAGTATGAAGGGCTCTGTTATAAATTTTCTTGATTGGGCAGTGTGGAGGAACCCCCGTAGTTGAAGAAAAAATATTTATTTTCCTTATACAATATGCTTTTGTTGGATAGATAGGTCTTGGGATGAGGCTACAATGGTTTCAGTGTCATTTTTTCACCTTCTAAAGAGATTGTGAAGAGGATAAACTTTTTGGTGTGAGAGATTAATTTGGGACATTGTTTTGTTGGGACAATAGTCAGAACTACCTTTGCTATCCTGTAGATTTAACCCCCCAGAGTAAAATTGACGCTACAGGGTTGAGACTCATAAACAACATGATTCTTCAACATATATGGTTGGCATAAAAAAATCACAGTTTTCCAGTGGGGAAACATCACATAGTACCCCATATTTGAAGGGATTGATGTAGTACGATAGGCAACATTGCTAACTGACACGAAGATCTCGACCCGGGTGAAGACACTCGCATTTGTATGGTTGCAGGTGTGGTTTTTTCATAAAATCCAACTGCTTGATGACCTATGTTAATATTAGGTTCTTCTGGCTTCTGCTATCAACAATAAAATGTAGCGGGGTCCCATTCACCCACATCTATGAATGGAAGAGGCACTCCCCTCCTCGGGATCTTATTATTCTTCTAGTTTGATTATTTTGGTTGTGAAAATAATAGTGGGTTCTGCATCAATGATCTGTTTCCTTTTATTATTTTCGGAATCATAGTCCAGATTAGGGCTCATCTTTGTTTCTTTGAGCTCGGCCACCTATGATTGTTTTGAGATACATTCATCGATGTTGTGCCAAGGGATTTTGTGGAAGTTGCACCACTTCCCAGTGTCCTTATTCGTCTTTTCATTGCTCTTATTTTCTTGTGTCTTGGACTGGTTGTCTTGAGGTTGGCTATTGTGTGAGTTAGGGTTGCATTTACCATACTTTGTTTGTTGTGCATTTGCAGACCCAAATTATCGCTTACTCTGTTGCTTAAATTTATGCTTGATTTTGACATCATATCGATAAGCAGTTCCAAGTGATGAGATGTATAGAAATTCCATTTTGGTTTGTTTGTACATGTTTATATCACTGTGATAATTTAGAACCATATGTCGCTCAAATTCCTTGATACCTATCTTGATGCACAAGGTATGGAAGGTTTTTGTGAACTATGGCACTATTTGGCCCCTTTTTTGATGCATTGTGGTCCATCTCATGTATTGGTTGTCATAGTTTCCAACAGGATAATATCGCTCGTTGACCGCATCCATTAAAAAATTCCCAGTGGGTTCAGCCCCAAATATTTCAGACTCCTCTATGGAATTTATCTCTTAGTAATTTTCCCACCAATGTTTGAAATGGGGGAGAGACTTAAGGAGCACAAAGGTGATCTTTTCTCCATTGAAAAAATTGTGGATAGAGAAATAACCTTCTAGCATATTTAACCACTTTTCCAAATCATCTACATCGATATAACCTTCAAATATGAGAATATCAAAATTAACGTCTACCTTCAATGGAGCAGCGTCTCCAAAGCGACTTCTTGACGAAGACGTGCCTACTATTTTCGGTAATCATTGAGGAATTTAGAAAAAATTCTCCAACATCTCTATTGTGTAAGGGATTCCATGAGAAACAAATTGATAGGGTCTCCTAATCCATCATATATCTTTTATTCCACCATGGGAGGTTTCTCAAGCTACCGAGAGCTGTTATCCTGAAGAGAAACTAGCTCGAGACCCAACTCTCTATACCCTGATCTTGTCAGGGACATGCACTAAGAAATGACAAGGAGAAACCTACTCTGATACCATTGATCGGGATTATTTTAGGAATGAAATGAAGGTAGAGATATAACAATGAAATACACATAAATAATGAAAGAAACACAAAGATAGAGTAATACTCAATTTCTATTAATTAGAGAAATGTACAAAAACTGTAAAAATACAATGAATGAACTCAATAGAATGGTGGAATCTTATCACTGAGAACATATATCATGGTTACGCTCATTCACAAGAATATGATGTTTACAATGAGGCTCCAAAGGAATTTTTAATGTAAATAAAATCCAAAACCCTAACCCCGAAAGATGAAACACCAAAAGGTTTGCAGGCCCCGATGGGTGTAGTTGATACATCAACTTCCTGAGGGCATAAATTTTTCATATGATCTCAATTTGGGGGGAATGATAGCTCATTGGAAAGTTATATATGAGGAAAAAACATTCCATTCAGGATAACATCTTCCTTCTATTACATGCTAGGTGTTGGCGAGCCAAGAAAATGTTGTTTGGGGCCTCAAAATGGCCCCAGATGTTCAAGACCAGAAAAACTGTAGAAAAACTACCAAGGTGGAAACCCATGTTTTGAGCCAATGGAATAGGTGGGTGGCCACCGATACCTATCTATATTATCCCTTCCCCCTTAGGAAGAAATAGTCCCCATTGCATCAAGTCCTCATGGGAGATTGGGAATTTTTTGATGAATCTAAACCTTGGTGAGTTGCTTGCCTTGCTGCAAAAGTTTTCTTCCTTATCTTGTTGAAGGTTGTTATGAACCTATTGTTGGAGGGGTTGGATTCATTCAACTGATATAGTTGTAGGATATTCCTGAGTGTTGGAGGAATCTATCGATGAAGATTCATCATGAGGAGTATGAAGGGATCTATTATAACTTTGCTTGATTGGGAAGTGTTGAGGCACCCCTGTAGGTGAAGAAACAATATTTTTGTGACCTTATACAATCTACTAGATAGAAAGGTCTTGGGATAAGGATGTAGTGGTTGCAGTGTCCTCCGTTTCACCTTCTGACCAGATCATGAAGAGGCTAAAAAAATTGGTATGAGAGATTACTTTGTAGCATTGTTTTGTTGGGACAATAGTCGAAACTACCTCTGGTATCCTATAGAGTTGACCCCCAAGAGTAATAATAATGCTACGGGGTTCAGACTCATAAAAAACATGACGCTTCCACATATATGGCTATCCTAATAGAACATCACAGACTTCTATTGGGGCAACATCACATAGTACCTCACCCTTGAATGGATTGATGTCATAGGATAGGCGACACTACTGGATGACATGAATATCTCGACCTGGGAGAAGCCACCGGATGTTGTATGGTTGTGTGTGTGGTGTTGTCAGAAAATCCAACTACTTGATGACCTCTACTGAGATTAGGTTTTTTTGGCTTCCGCTATCAACAATAAAATGCAGAGGGGTCCCCTTCACCCACATATGTGAATGGAAGAGGTGCTCCTCCTCCTCATGATCCTTTGGTTCTTCCGGTTGGATTGTTGTGGTCATGACAATAGAAGTGAGTTCTACATCAATGATTTGTTTCCTTTTATTATTTTATGAATCAGAGTCCAAGTCGAGTATCGGCTCTGTTTCTTTGAGCTCGGCCACCAATTACTATTTTGAGTGACATTCATCGGTGTTTTACCAAGGGATTTTGTGGAAGTCACACCACTTCTCAGTGTCCTTCTTTGTCTTGCCATTTCTCTTATTTTCATGTGTCTTGGACTGTTTGTCTTGAGGTTGTCTATTCTATGAGTTAGGGTTTCCTTTACCATACTTTGGTTGTTATGGATTTGCAGAACCAACTTACCACTTGTTCTGTTGCTTAAATTTATGCTTTATTTTGATAACATATCCACAAGCGACTCCATATGATGAGATGTCCAGAAACTTGATTTAGGTTTGGATGTACCTGTGTAGAGCCCCGCAGTATTTTAGAACTAGATGTCACTCAGAGTCTTTGATACCTATCTAAGTGTGCAAGGTATGGAAGTTATTTGTGAACTATGACATTGTTTGGCCCCTCTCTTGATGCAACATGGTCCATCTCATGTATTGGTCATCATAGTTTCCAACAGGGTAATATTACTCCTTGACCGCATCCATAAAAAAATCCCAAGTGGGTTCGGCTCGAAATATTCCAGACTCCTCTGTGGAATTTTGTTCCTAGTAATTTTCCCATCAATGTTTGACATGGGGGAGATCCTTGAGGAGTGAAAAGGTGATTGTTTCTCTATTGGAAAAATTGTGGACAAATAAATAACCTTCTATCATATTTAGCAATTTTTCCAAATCATATGCATCGATATGACCTTCAAATATAGGAATATAAAAATTAACCTGTACCTTGAATGGGGTAGTGACTTCTTAACAAAGATGTGCTTGCTATTGTTGTTAATCATTGAAGGATTTGGGAAAAATTCCCCAACATATCGTTCCTCTATTGCATGAGGGATTCCATGAGCAAGAACTTGATAGGATATTCTTCTCTCTCATCTCTCTTTTCTTCCACCATGGGAGGTCGCTCGGGCTAGCTGTTAGGACCACACAATGTACCTTTTTGCCTATGCTTTTGGCCACTATTACACTCTTGATCACCCACATTTAAACTCATATTATCACTCTAACCGATCATTCCAAAGGTAATACAACGCCCCTTCTCATTACTATATGTTTAATCTGTTTGGCATAATATTTTACATCACTCTCGTACTTAACCATTGATTAGAAATGTATAAGTGCTGAAACAGTTCAAACAGCAGATTAGCATCTGAGGCCTGTTGTTGAAACACAAAGCTGTTACATAGTCCAGGGTCATTGATGCTGAAACACAGAGCTATTACACATTCCGTAGTTGTAGATTCTGAAACACAGAGCTGTTACACAGTCCAGGGTCGCTAATGCTGAAACACAGAGCTGTTACACAGTCCGGAGTCGCAGATGCTTAAACACAGAGTTGTTACATAGTCTAGGGTCGCAGATGCTGAAACACAGAGCTGTTACACAGTCCAGAGTCGCAGATGCTGAAACACAAAGGAAGTCATTACACAGTCAGCGGTCAACAGCAACCTTACAACAATTGCACGTGAGCCAAGCACCAACCACCGCTCCCACAAGAGAATGATGACACAGTCAAAGAGCGTAAATCCTGTGGCTGAAACAGCTCGCGATTTGTGATGCTGAAACAGCATCAGCAGCAACGAGAAGGAACTGTTACTCCAGCCGTAACAACAACACCTCATTCAGCACTTGCAATAGCATTATGTTGCACGAGACTAGGACATCCTATTCTAGTTTAGAAAGTCGATCTGACTAAGAATAGGACGCAGATATACATTGTAATTTTTGATCAATTGTATCGAAGGGGTTCCCTCTTTAAATAAGAGGAAATCATCATTCGAAAGGATCCAATTTTTATGTATTGAGAAAGATTCAGAGAGAGGGACATACTTCATTTTCCAGATTGTAATATGATACATTAATAGATGAATAGAAGACTGTTTTGAGCATCCTTCTCTAGCTTTTTCGTTCCAGGGGAATCTTGTGAGAAGGGAGGACCCACCTTCTTCACAAGATTCACCCGTTAGTATTATAGTGTGTGTTAGTGTAATTTCTGTTTATGCCTTGATTAACTTTTGTCTTGCTGAAACACTACTTTTAATGAATTCTGCTTTGCTGAAACACTACTGAACTCTGTATTGTTAAGAACTTTAGTTTATTGAATGATTACATTATTTTCATGAAGTTCATAATCATTTTCATTAGTAATCTTGTGTGATGATTTTATGAGGTTTGCTAATCAGAGACTGGGTTAAGGTTTCCTGCTTAGAAAGGAAGGGATCAGAAGGTCCTGTTCTCTGTAGATTTCAATTGTTTCTGCAAGTGTGCTAGTCAGAGACTGGGTTAAGGTTTCCTGCTTAGAAAGGAAGGGATCAGAAGGTCCTGTTCTCTGTAGATTTCAATTGTTTCTGCAAGTGTGCTAGTCAGAGACTGGGTTAAGGGTTCCTTCTTAGAAAGGAAGGGATCAGAAGGTCTTGTTCTCTGTAGATTTCAATTGTTTCTGCAAGTGTGCTAGTCAGAGACTGGGTTAAGGGTTCCTGCTTAGAAAGGAAGGGATCAAAAGGTCCTATTCTCTGTATATTTCAATTGTTTCTGCAAGTGTGCTAGTCAGAGACTGGGTTAAGGGTTCCTGCTTAGAAAGGAAGGGATCAGAAGGTCCTGTTTTCTGTAGATTTCAATTGTTTCTGCAAGTGTGCTAGTCAGAGACTGGGTTAAGGGTTCCTGCTTAGAAAGGAAGGGATCAGAAGGTCCTGTTCTCTGTAGATTTCAATTGTTTTTGCAAGTGTGCTAGTCAGAGACTGGGTTAAGGGTTCCTGCTTAGAAAGGAAGGGATCAGAAGGTCCTGTTCTCTGTAGAATTAGTAAGCTTCCAGCTATTTTCCACAAGTGTGCTAATTAGAGACTGGGTTAAGGGTTCCTACTTAGAAAGGAAGGAACTAGAGAGTATTGTTCTCTGCTAGATAGAGTTAGCCTTCTACGCATTACTGTTTTCATGAAAGTGTGTTAATTAGAAACAAGGTGTTGAAGTTCTTTCTTGAGAGTAAGGGTCATGTTCTCTGGTTACAGAATAGTTGTTCTTTCCTGTTGCAGTCATTATTTTAATGTAATCCAGGATTCTTTCGATTAATCTTTAAGGATCTACAATAGGTAGGTTGCCTTCTTGTAATTCAAGTTAGAACTTCAGTTCATTCAAGGAAAGTGTGATTAATATAGTTTCCTTTACTACAACTCTAAGTTGCTTTTGGAATTGAGCATATATAGTGTGTGGTTATCTTTGAAATAAACAGACTTCCCTGGGTTGACAATTTATGTAGCACTTGATTGTTTGAATTAATTAAG
>ML796740.1:29976-77683 GCA_009831015.1 Picea engelmannii
ATAATATTCTCTTGAATAAACTTTAATATCCACTTATACTTCAAAATAAAGCCCACTTTGAATAAAAAACCACTTCACAATTTCTTAAATCTCTTACCCTCCTTAATAAACTTCTTTATAGTCCATATAAAGTTTTAAACTCCTTTATATCACTTCCTAATATTTTTCAACCACTTCAATATCTTAGGGTCTTCGACAATTATTTCTCACGTTTTCATTTAATAAGATGTGTCTTCTCTATATACACATCCTCAAAGTATTATTGTTTTTAGAACACATTAAAATAATTCTTACTCTATTGGGATTCTTGTAGAGAGCCCAACATTTAATGGAATTATTTAATCAGCTATTTTTCATACCTCTTGGGTTCTCTACACATTTTATAATGAATGTTTTCCAAAACTTTTATAATATGTTTCGTTTCCCTAATTTTATTTATCTTTTTTTCATTTTATTCCTTAAGTTTTATGTTTCTAGTGTTTATTCTCTTTGAACACATATTGTGACAAATACAATCTTCATCTCTTTCTCTACAATTTTTTTGTTATTATAGACTTATTCCATATTCAAACCAAGTCAACAATTACATCCTCGTACCTAAACTTTTGACAATATATCTTCGATAATTCTCACTAACTACTATATGATATTCTTTCACTATATCTTTTTCTTTTGTGACAAAACGCTTATCACTCCCAATAAAATATTATGAACACTCTAACTTCACAAAGGATAAACACAACTAGAATACAAGGAGACCTTATATTCAATTAAATACCAATGACCCTTTGCTCATTTACAAATCTCATATTTATTTGTATTATCTATATATTTTCCTTTTAACTACCCAATTGTTCAAATTCAACTCTTCATATTCTAAGGACTTTTAAAGTTCAACAAGGAAAATAAATTATGGGAAAATTTTTGTATAAAATGTCATTTTGTTTTGTCAATAAAATAAGAACCTTGTAATATATCATGAGTGTACAACTATGTTTCGTTTGGCAGCCACCTATTCCGCCACATAAGGGAAACTAGAAAAGGTGGCTCCAAGTGGTGATATGTCTATCATAGCTGAGATTCAGTTTACAAAAATTGAGCAAAAAGATGAAAATTTCAACACGAACTTTGTTCCCACTAACTAGCCTAGGGAAGGTTTCATTCAGAGCTTCCATTACTAAGAAGGTTAGACAACTACAAAAAAGAGTGAGAATGTAATCATTTTTCATTCTAAAAATTGTAATTGACAAGAACCATAGTCGGGGGTGAGTCACGTCAGGCCATTGGGGAACATCAATGTCCATGGGAGTTGTAGACTGGGATGAAATTCTTCATGCAAGTGGGGCAGCGTGCTTGTGTCAGGGTGTCTGACACCTCCTCAAACAACAAATCCAGTTGCTGGTGGATTGTACTTTGCCCATGCACCTGCTTGTCCTGCCACTGCTGGATTTCAAAGAGGATCTCAAGATGCTCCGCTGCCAGATGATAGGTGTAGTGTGATACCTCCTCTTTGTCGTCTGTGCCAATGTCTTCCATTGTAATTGGGTTCTCCCCTCCTTTTTTTAGTTGCCATCTTGGAGGGATTTCCTCCTCCATAATGCATCCCCTTTCTCACTAGTGAGGCTAAAAGTCTTGGGAGGAATGCCTTGGAGGGTGACCCTTTATTTTTCACCAAGATCGATCCTGGTTGTGACATTGAAGGTGGCCCTGCATCAACCAACTTCGGGCCAAGATGATAATTTGAAGGCCGTGCTTCATCTTTGACCATGTTGAGGATAGCCGGAAAGTGCTAGGGTGGTGGTGGAGAATGCACAGTGGGGGAAGGGGTCTCTGTTTTGGGTATGCGAAGGGAAGCCTGAGTCTGAGTCTGGGGAAAGGTAGTCGAAGTCTCCATTTTTGGAGTGCATAGGGTGCACTGAGTGCTTTTGGTGGGTCTATGGGGGCAGCTAAAATGGGCAATGAAGGCTCCCTGAGAGGCTGTGATCTGGTTTTCTCGGGTGATGGCATTCTTGTTCTTGGTGGCCCGGCTAGGGTCACATCGATCTTGGGGCATGGTGGTGAGAACCAGGGGGTGGGGGACATGGGGGGGTGATGGTTGTTGAGGGTGGCTCGGATGTTGAACATAATGCAAGAGAAGAAGCCAGGAGGGTCGAGTAGCACTGTGCAGAGGTGGTAGCATGCAACATACATGAAATAATGTGTTCCTTGGTCATTTTTATCATCGTTGGGAGACATTGATGCCACTCCCATATCTATTGAAGGCTGATGGGATTGGTTCAGGTGCGTGGTACCAGTGGCCTAGATGGATCACTCATCCGAGATATCCTCCAGGCGCACTGAGTTAACTTCCATTGTGGTGAGCACCATGGCGAGTTAATACTTCGGGGGAGGTGGCTTGGAACATTAACTCCCCCCACCATTTGTCCCTGCCACCTGTCCCCCACCTCTTTCCAAGCATTGCCCCATCCGGGTGGTATAACATGTCTCATTAAATACACTATGTAATATTAATTAAAGAGAATATAATTCAATTCAATCTAAAAGAAAATTACTTTGTCAATGGATTATGGATTGTGCATGCATGAAGGCTAGATATTCTTCCTTAAGAGAACTTAGGCTTTTAAATGTCTAAGAAACTCTCATATTTATGTATGTCATATTAAGTGTTCCAAAGGAAGGTTGTTAAGAGGTTGTATATGAAGTGTTTTGAATAAAGCATGAGAGTAGGAAATAGGGGAAATTCAACTAAGTCTACATCCAAATCATGGCTATGATCCTAAAGATAGAAACAATATATAGGCTATTGCATAAAACAAATGCACACATAGATGCACTACATTTCACTATAAGTTACATTTCATTACTACAAAATTGAGCACCCAAAAAAACCAAAATCATGTACCTAGAAACTAGTGAATTCACACATATATCAAGTGTAACTAAGAATGAGAATAAAATAACTCTCTATGAACTATGTGATGAAGCTCTCCATGGAGGACACGCCACTTGAAACATTAGTGGAAAAATTAACCAAGAAAAAAGATTGTGAATGCATCCTCGTCGACAAGGATTTTGGAGGAGAACCGGTCGAACTATATATACAAAATATATATTTATTATATATTTCTCCAATCCGTCTTACAACAATGAATGACAATCTTTATATAGATCTTTTAGTGAAGAGACACGCCATTTAGAAAGGTCAATTATAAATATCAATGATTACATACATTAATTAATAATGATAATTTAGTTACACTACAAGTCCTCCCTCCTTCAAATGCTTCATCCTCGAAGAATTTTTATTTTGATCACTAAATTGTTTTCAATTTTTTCGATTCTCCATTATAATATTTTGAATCTTTGTCAATGTTTCTATCGCTCTCTATTTAACACATATAGAATTATTTTTAGTTCCTTTTGTATCTTGGCCGCCAGTTAAGTTCATGACATCTAAAACATTAACTTTTGTCATCTTCTATGTGAAGTGGTGGAGTCCCTTTGTAAGCAGGAGTAAAATTTCATCTTGGTTCTTCAAAATGAGACTGGGGTCACTGAAAGAACAATAACTTTTCTTCTACCACCCTAGATTTTATATGTAATTGCTACACATCCTTGATATCTATTAGTTTAAGTTTTTTTCTTATGTCTTTCTTCAATCCTGATATGGCAATTTGTAAGAGGTGATCATATGATAAATCAATCACATGGGTATCTAACACATGTAAATCATTAAACAATTTTTCCATTGTGCCTTCTTGTTGTAATCAAATGAGTTTCAAAAAGACTTTATTTTCCTCTATGTTCTAAAATTTCCTAAAAAATTCTTCCTAAATGTCTCCCATTTCCTTAATTGCGATTTTGAGTTCCACTATAAGAATCGGTCACTTGTTTTCTTATCTAAGTGCAATTTTGCAAAGTTAATTTTCTCCTCGTCATTATACATATTTTGTAACTCAAAACAGAGTTCAAGTTGATTAATCCACTTGGTGCTTTCCATGGCATATTCTCCATCAAATATCGGTATATTGAATCTTATCTCGTGATATGTAAATTGTCATAGATATTCCACTAGAGCAATTCATCACAACAGATCTAATAAAATATTGAAATCTTTACTATTAAGTTTGTTTTTTCTTTAGATCTCCAATATATTTAGCTATCGAGTATATTGTTATGCATGAAATAGATCAAATGTGGAAAAAAAAGAAAAATAAAATAAAATCACAACATCAATAAATAAAAAGAAGATATGACATGGAAAACCCAATACAGGAGAAAAATCAGCTAGAAGGTGAGGATTCTATGTTATAGAAATGATGCAAGTATAAAGAAAGAGGCACTCCACATGGAGTTTTCCATTTACCTGTGGCCTAAATGGCTATTACATAATCTCTATTCCTATGTTATCTCACATAATAACATTCTTAGATGTTCTTCTAGGTTATGGAACAAGATACAATGCAAAATAATGGAACCCCTTCTCCTCTTAGTGACACAATATTTAACATATCATGAGGGTAGGTTTTTTATTTCCTCAAATCTAAATTGTGATATGGTTTTCGACCTTCTAGTATATTCTTGAAATTAAATACATAGTTGGCCCCATATGAAATAGTATTGTGGGTTGACGTGGCATCCTCTCATACCATCGTGGTCAACCTCGTAGGAAAAATTGTGGTAGGCATAACTTTTTCATATGAACCCTAATTGATGCATGATCTACATTGTTGGAAAGGTCTTAGAGTGTAGGAAAATTTTAAGGGGGTGTGCATGTGGTTTGGAGACTAAACTCAAAAATATTTTTTTAATACCTCAAAATGGCTTGGAATTTTCTAGACCCCAATTTTTCAAACTATGAGGTAACACTAAAATAACCCTCCAAGGTGATTCCTCCAACTTTTTCTTAATTCGTTAAAGGATCTATAATTGGATGAATGTTTGGGGGGCGAGAAAAATGAGTGGTGAGAGTCAAAACTATGGCTATTAATTCCTTATTCCCATTTTCCAATGATGCAACATCATCCTTGAGCTCATCGTGGTTTTTGCACCACACCTTTAATCCTTGTTCCACGTTACCAAGTCTTCACATCTAATCATTAGCCATGAACTAGGTTATATATTAACTTTCATTTCTACTTCCTTTGGCGATAGGAAAAGGCTTGGTGCCTCGACTAGGGTATTCAACCTTAGAAAGGTAACTTGGTTTCCAACAGAGTCCTTATTTTAGGATGAAGATTTGACATTATCGTTCGGCTTGAAAAATTAGTTAAGTGTTTAATTAGTGAAGTTTTGTCAAACCCACTCTGGTGTATATGTAATTTGTTATGCATTATGGAATTTTTCATGCAAACAAGGGTTCTGTAATATTTTTTGCTGGATTTTAATTAAGAACAGAGTACTTTCCCATATGAGTTGAATCGACTCAATTGTAGATTTGTTAACTTATTTCATAAAGCAAATTCCTTATTCTTCTCAGTTTGTAATGTGGGTGATCCCATCCTCTATTTACCATGCTTATTCTCTTTTGTTCTTTTTCATTTAAATAGGTGTTGATTCTTGAATCCGTTAGGAATGAAACAGAAACCTCGCTAACATATAAATCCACCTACGTTTTTATAGAGGTGTTATTCCTCTTTAGGTTTTCTTGAGATTTTAAAATATTTAAAATGTGGGACTTGCCAGAAGTCACTTATAGTAATTCAAAGAAACAAAAAAATCACAATAAGGTAAAATGAAACTCTTTTTTGTTTTCTTTTTTAAGAAATTTCCTAAAAAAGGAATAAGAATCACACATTTAAAGCAAATAAGAAAAATTATCACACATCCATCATAGTTTGGGATACAGATTTTTGATAACATAATAACATAAAATAAAAAAAGAAGATGATATGCATGCATAAGAGAACTTTAACAGAATGGACACATGGGAAGCTCAAATAAAGATAATGACAGATAAACCTCAAATACTCTATATTTTGCAAACAAGGTCACAAAGCACAATCCAGATTGTTCCCAAAATAGTTCTCTTGGAATTTCAAAAAATATATAGTCTATTACATATCCTTGAAATTGTAAATGTGTTTGTCTTAAATAATGGGACCATAAAGCAAATAAATACAATTAAAAAAAAATCTCGATGATGTCCATTTATCATTATCATTGAGAGTTACAAAAACAGTCTCAAGTGCTTCTTTCCTTTCATTTGTCAATTTGTTGATAGCCTTCTTGAACCATTATTCGATGTAAATTTTCATAGGTGCCATGTTCATTTAATGTTGTATTTTAATATTGAACAACTTGACCTCTAATGTAATATCCCCCAAAAATAATTAATTATTAAAGTTTATGTGTACTTGGGAATAAATATCCATGTTTGGCAAATTCGAATTCAAAAATTATTTTCCATTTATGGAAAATCAGAATTTGGAATTTGATTATTGTAATTTATTATTTATGACTATTGGGAAAGGATTTGATTTGCCCAACTACCTTTATTGATTGTGTGTTGTGAGGGAAATCCCCTTACGGACTAGCAAATAGGGTTATCTTATGCATGAAGATATGACCAAAAGAAATATACTTTCTACCTTTGTCCCCAGACTTAAACCCCATTCCTTTTTAGAAAATACATGGTTTAGACCAACATACCTTGTTATGGATGTTCGATGTCGATCCTTCATCCCGCTTGATCACTTGTTAGTAGTCCTCCTTTCAAAGCTGACCTATATGAAAAACAAGCAACAAACTACACATGCATTTTACCTATAGACTAATGGTTTAGAGATTCAAACATATATTTATTGTACTATGAATAACTCATAAAGTGGGATGAGAAAAACACTTCTTTATTACTTTAAATGAGTCAACTTACAGATGTCGAGACCATCCACTACTCCATGAATCCTGATCCTGGGCTCCTCTTCAAATGTCCTCTAACTTCTTTGCTTTGTATCTCTTCTAGCAAAAGGATGGCTAAAGGGTTGGGACAATGGGAATATGCAATTGGGTAGAGTTTCTTTCCCATCTTTTTCCACTTCCAAATCGGACCCTACCCCTTCTTTTATAGGCTAGAAGGAGCTAGGTATTTGGATGAACCCTCATCCATGTATGGATTTGAGTTTCAGTTAACTCACCCAAAGTTGTGTGTTCTGTCAGAAACTTTCATTTTATCATGCTTTTGTCGGTCCACATAGGCTGTTTTAGGTCAGCTAGCATGTACATTCGTGCAGTAATGGAGTAGGGCACGTGGGCCCTTATAAAAGAGGTTTTTTAAAGAGTTGTTCAACAGTTCTTTGGCAAATAAGGGATCTCAGATGGCCTGATGCTAGGTAAGAATGTATGGTGAAATTTAGGGTTATAACAAATGCCCCCTAATGTGTGAGGTTAGAAGAGCATCTGATGGCCAAAATACATTACCAATATTTACTGATGTGCTGAACGACTGAGCCCAAGGATCAGGAACCGAGAGGCGTCGTTTGCAAAATAACAAATGTCTCACCGAGGTGGGCATACCCATGCTTGAGATAAAATAGAAGCATGGATACCAATCAAATACACTGTAGATCCATGTCATATAACTATATAAAGAGTAGCCGTGAACAATACATAGCGGAGCTACATCTTGAAATAAAAAAGATATACATATAGAGTATCCATGTTCTAGAAGCTCATACGGCCTGATGGCTGGAGATGAGGTCTTCAAAGCTCTAGCAACTACTTCAAAATCTTCAAAACGCGTGTAGGAGTGTAATATGAGTGTACGAATACACTACCCAGAGGTCTTCGATGGCTCGTCGGTCATGGAATTGATGATCAGACTGAAGGCTTCATTGATTTCGAACAAGGACTTGATTGGACATTCAGGATGGCTGGGTATGAGGGAAAGAGACAAATTGTAGAGGGGCCAACTCAGGCTTGGTGACAAACTTGCCTTGGACAATAGCACGACAAATGATGAGACTCGGGTAGCATGGCATTAATCATAAGTCTACGAAGCAGGAGGCAACGCAAACTCTCCATATGTTTGGAAGAATAACCAAAAGGAGGAGGCCACCACTCTATATAGCGATAACAACTTCCTAAGGTCGTACTACATCCCATAGTTTGATGAAAAAATAGATAGATGTGTTTTATCCAAGAGTGACTTATTATGCTGCCAATAAAGAAAATACTTTTCCCTTCCTCTTTTGGGGGTATATTTGATTTTTTTGTCTTTTTCAATAATTTTGGGAAAAAGAATAAAGGAATGTTACGTTACAATGGAGGAAGGAGTGTTGCAAACATACAAGTTCAAGGCACAAGGACAAGACTGATGTTCTAGTATAATGATACTCGGGAAAAATCCTTCGGGGGCCAAGGGCGTTAAGACACAGAAGAAAATTGTTACAAGGCTGGCGTATAAGGTATGAAAACGTAGTTAACAAAACACAGAATGGTAATGTCCTTCAATGTAAGTTTAACGAGCCCAGAGAAGGTAAGATTGGTGGTTTTTCATATTTAGAGAGTCTGAAAAACATAAAAGGAGACTCCATTGGGGCACCTTTCTCAAAGATACTCTAGTCAGTTCGAAAAAGGGGTAAACTAGCACCGACAAGATGTCCATTGAAAACCATTTTAACGAGTGTGATAAGGACAAGATCACTCAACCATTTTTTTATTTTTAAGGAGTCTGAAAAAAGCTTAACTATGGACTCCATCAGGAATGTTCTTCTGGACCATTTTAACGAGTGTGAAAGAATAAGGTCACTTGGCGATATTTTCAATTTTAGGGAGTCTGAAAAGAGCTTAACTATGGACTCTGTGGGGGTTCCTTCTTCGTAAGTTTAGTCCCTCGGGCTCAAAAAAGGGATAAAATTATACCTGAGAGTACTCTTCTATATAGCTAAAGTTCCATAGAGTATACCTTTCTTCGTACAGTTGACCGTCTAAACCGAAAAAGGGGTAAACTACCGCCGAATAGATGTGACTTCAAATTTCAGTTTAACGAGCATGAAAGGCCATAAGATCGCTCGACAATCTTTTCATATATAGAGGTTCTGAAAAGGGCTTAAAAGAAGACCTGTTATTTTTTGGGAGTCCTGAGGGTGAGGTCAAGAGAAAAGAAGAATTATGCAAATGAGGCTCAAAATCATATTCAGGAAAAAGTACAAGGACTCCCGAGCCTACAGTGTTTTAGAGACAACATGGATACCATAATGCAAGAAGGATATACCTAGGGAATCCATGTCCCGCTAAGCTCTACCACCAAGTTGCGACACTTCTAAAGCAACTATGACGATTCTGTGTCACAACCTGATGGGATCAATCCTATGGAAAAGGAAAAAGGAAATGGGATACAAAGTCAGGGTATAAACCTAACCTATATGCTCAAGTCGATCGTCGAAGAAAAATTCCATGGACCGTCCAAAATTACTCAAAACTCAAAAACAATTGTCCTAATACCCGATCAAATCCCTCCTATGGAACTCCTCAATCACTCTAAATGGTTTTTGGTATAAGGAAAATGATAAAGGAGGCAAAAAAAGAGACAAAAAGAGGCCAAAAAGTCTATAAATAGAAGCTGGCAGCTCATTATCACCATTGCTAATTTGAAAATTGACTCTGGAGCCAAAAGACCCCCTTTGTCAAAAGAAGTGATTCTGGGAGCTACAGTGGACGAAACGAACTTCTGTCTAGACCAAGTAAATAAAAACTCCCTTATCTTGCATTTTATGTCTTTATTTGTGCATTGAGTTTCATTTTTTAGGGGGGCGTCGACCTTTAAAGAGTCTGCCCTAGGTCCACACGGGTTGTCTCTAGACAGGCTGCGTGTAGATATGACTATCACCATTACAGCATGTGTGGACCCCCTTATGGAATGAAAAAGGCATAAAAAGCAAGGGCTAACCCTCCTGAACCTTGGTGTTTTGCAGGATGTATGTCCATTGGAGAGAAAGAGAGCATGAAGAGGTGAATGAGTTGGTCGGGGAAGACCCCAATGCTATGGCTAGTTTGATGCAGTGCGGGTTACTCAAGTTTTTTCTATGTCCTTTCATGCAGGCACAACCTAGGCTACTGAATGGCTTGTTTGACTACTGGCATCCAAATGAATAGGAATTCATGTTAGAGGGGCAGTCACTGGTGCCCACGGTCGAGGACATTTACTTTTTGATTGGCCTCTCCAGGAGAGGGGATCCAGTCAATTTTTGGACTTTTCCTGCGGGGCTGCATAACATAGCAGAATTGATATCTCTATATTGTGCAGTTGATACAGACCACTCGAGCATGCAGGTGCCCATAATAAAGATCACTAACTTATCACTACAGGCAATAGTATTTCTTATCGGGTGAATTATTGGTTCTGCGAATCTACATCAGGCGTCCCGTGCACAGATGAACTATGCAGTCCAGTGCTTAAATGCAAATTTTTTTGATTGGAGTACCACATTTCTTGAGTGTATGAAAAGATAGCTGACAGATTGTCATTTGCAGACACATAGGAACTTCGGGTTCGAGACGTTTCTGTGTTCATTCTTTTTTTAGAGAGTTCTGAGTTTTAGTCCTCGAGTAGTGGTACGAGCACATCAGGCCTCTCTTCCTGCTGTGTGTAGATGGGTATTATTACTTCCGCGACAGGGTGGCGGAAGGACCAATGAGTCCTTCGATGATGACTTATTTTCATGGATGTCATGAAAGATCCCGGTTATAGAGGATTACCCCTATGCCGAGATTGATTTTTCAAGAGACCCTGAGATACTAGTACCTCCTAGTGAGGAGTGAGGGGAGATGGGTAAGTCTCCACCTTTGTAGTTTTTTTGTTGTATATGTAATTTTTATGTTGTTTTGTTATATATATCATTTTTTTTTTATACCAAAGTATTTGATGGATATGTGTTCATTGTGTGTAGATGTGGGACCAATGTGATCGACTGACTATGCGAGGAACACACATCGTCCTCGGCCAGGGGCCGCACCTGACGTCACAGGGGGACCAGTAGTAGAAGGAGATCTTCCATACGGGGAGGCTGAGAGGGTATTGAGACGAGTCGAGCATAACTTTATTGCACTCACTCGCATGGTCCTGATGGCATAGATTGAAGACCTTCCACCATCTATGCAGCCTCATGTAGTGGGGGAACCATGGACGTGGATCTTGTTGTTTCGGCATTTAGCCAACACTGTGGACCAGTACAACAGGGCCCACAGGCCCTGACTTTAGCTAGAGATTTTGACGTGCCACGAGCACTACTTGTATATATTTTTTGAGGGCATAAGCCCTGTGACTCATTATCGGTTCTATTTTTGAGGCGCTTGCGTCCATCTATGTACTCTGGTTACCTTATGATATTATATATGGTTTTTTGGTCTTTTGTGTCTTATGGATCATGTGTGCAAAAAATGTATTTAGATTCTTATGTTATTGCTCTTTGATATGTCTGCAAGATGCCAATCTAAAATTTGTTTAGCTAGAGTATCTGTAACTTGGTTTAATCTCCTAGGAACATGAAAATATGTAATATAATCAAAGTTTCATTCTAAGAGACGTACACTAAGGAATCGTCGGTGTAAATTTGGATCATGAACTCGGTACACTCTGTTTAACTGAGACAACCAGTTGAGCATCAAGATAGACTTGGAGATGAGAGATACATAATGAAAAAGCATCACGAAGAAACTCAATAACTACACTATACTTAGAAACGTTATGTGTGGTGTCACCTAAGCATATACCTTCTTAAGATAATAACTGGCCTTGAGGTGTAAAGATTACCCAATCTGTGGAGGAAAGCCTCCGAGTGTTCCAACTAGCACTTTCTGCATACCCAACGAACACCTCGAAATCACTTGACATATGCCACAGTGATGAAAGATAACATTAACGACACGTCCATAACACTAAAATAAACTAAAAAGTAATAGTACTAATACTATACATATGTTACAAAAAGTTACCCACATTGACCTGCCTATGAGTAATACTTCTTGAGGTAGAGCCCATTTCTAGGCTCTGCCAAAGCATTCCCTTCAAAATCAACCAGACAATAAGCGCCCTTTTTGAAAACCTCTTTTATGATGAAAGGTTTGAACCACATGGGTTTGAATTTTCCTGCCCCCAGGTGGTCCTTATCTTGGTCATAGACCAGGACAAGGTCACCTTCAGAAAAAATCCGAGGACGAACAGACCGATCATACTGACACTTGACCTTATGTTTGTGAGCCTTGTTGGCCAGGGACGCATCACGACACTACTCATTGAGTTGCTCAAGGTATACTAAACGTTCTTCAAGTGGAGTGTTATGAACATAAAATATACATAAATAGACATTCATAACATAATAATAGTTAATACATAATAATTATTAATAATGAAAGGTCATGTCTCAAAGGACATGACTATTGGTAAAGGGAACCCCTACGTGGGTATATAAGCAGGCCCTCATTTCTCAATTGTAATCATCTCATTATATTATCTTATATCTTATTATTCATTTATTGTTTATATATATATTTGTCCATATGGATTTGGTTACTATATTCCAGATATTTTGGATTATTCTTGTGTGAGCGAACTTTGTAAGTTCGCTCACACAAGAATTATCCAAAATACTTGGAATATAACAAAGTAATCCATATAGGACTATAAACAATAAATGAATAATAAGATATAAGATAATATAATGAGATGATTACAATTGAGAAATGAGGGTCTGCTTATATACCCACGCAGGGGTGCCCTTTACCAATAGACATGTCCTTTGAGACATGACCTTTCATTATTAATAATTATTATGTATTAACTATTATTATGTTATGAATGTCTATTTATGTATATTTTATGTTCATAACATGGAGAAGTGTCTAGCAATAATTGTACTGCCAATTTTAGAGACGGGATATGACATTCGATGGGAATGATTGCCTCCAACCTGTAAATGAGTTGAAAAGGTGAGAAATCGGTTGCAGTCTTAACAGATGTTCGGTAAGCCCATAATATCGAGTATAACATCAAATGCCAATATGACTTGGCTGAGTTGATAGTTCATTGTAGAATGGTCTTAAGAGTTTTGTTTATAGCTTCCACCTACCCATTTTCTTAGGAGTAGTAGGGTGATGAATGTTCTTGCTGTAACCCAAACTTTGATGTTAACTCGATCATCATTTGGTTCTGAAAGTGACTGCCATGGTCAGTGACAATCTCCCTCAGGGCGTCGAACCTTGCTATTATCTAATTGAATAAAAAGAGAGTTGCAGTCTCTCCATCATCTTAAATGTTGGCATAGCTTCAACCCACTTTGTGAAGTAGTCTACAACTATGATGATATAGTGGTGCCCCCTTGCTGAAGGAGCGTTGCAAGTAGTGTAATCAATCCCCCACTTGGTGAAGAGACCAATTGTGATGAAAAGAAACATGGAAGAGAGATGTTCCCTCATCTTCCGAGAGAATATTTGGCATGGATGACACTTCTTGATCGATTCGATACAATCTTTGTTAAGTGTCGGCCAGAAGTAACCTGCTTGTAGAATATTTTGGGTTGTTTCAAAACCAGACAAATGACAACCACAAGCTTTGGTATGGAAATCGTTAAGCATGATAACTGCTTCCTCATGAGTGACACATCGGTGTAGGATGCAGTCTACACCTTTCTGATATAATGTATCCACGGATCATCAAGGTAAGTCGTGCGGAACAATGAAAATTGAAAAATCTCAACCTTATGGTGATTAGATATAAACTTGATATCGCCTTGAGGGGGCATGTAATCGAAGGTACCCATCAAATATGGGCACAAACCAACCCCTACGTTGACGACACCTGATTGAGGATTATCAGTCATCGAGACCTTGGATGCTCCCAATGCAGGATCAGGTCTGGAGAAAGACAATTGATTGATGGTCACTATCCAGCCCTCGTGTGGAAACAACAAGACCCGAAAAAATGTAGCAACCACATCTTGCATGGCATAAGTCCAACTCCTTCCTAACAGGAGGTTATAGTGGAGGGGAGCATCAACTACCTCTACTTTGACACACATGGTCTTCCCTCCTAATTACATGGGGAAAGAAGGAACGATGCGATGTGGTCAGAACGAACGACCATCGAAAGCGGTGAGGAGAGTAGGTGACAGAGAAAAAATGGGCTAGCCAACGAACTTCCAACATGCAAACAACATAACGCATGTCGATGCGCCCTCATCAACCACCGTGCGGAAAATATTCTGAGTAAAAGTTTTCGTGGGATAAGCCACTACTCTCTAACGTGCTACGTGGTAAGGAAGATGAGGTTTTAAGTCGGTTGTATACAACATGATTGTACCTGGATTACAAGTCTCGGTAGATCCTAAAGCAATTAACAAGGCTTTCCTCTAGGAAGGGCAGCTTTGGAGGACCTCCAAAGCAGACATCGCACAAGGGGTTTGTGATAAATCTTCCGCCACAGAGTAGTTCTGGGTGGCCCTTGTGTTTGGATTATGATAATCTTTTTTGAATGTGCCTTTGGGAATGCATGTCATTGTTTCGCCCAATGTATTCTCAATCTATAGAGGAAGACATGGGATTTCAGCTTCTTTACCCTTCTCAGAAGTTCTTGGTTTACTATAGTCATGTGCTCTAGTCGATATAAAAGCATCACCCCTCACCATATATATGTTTGCAGACGTGGGGTTGTTCACAGGCGAACAGGGTTCTTGGCTACCCCCTTTCATGCTTGCAGAGGCTTGGGTTAGATTTTTCTCATGTTGAAATGGATTGGTCAACATAACGGTCTGTTGCTGCGTCACAAACTTTTGGGCTTCTGCAAGCCGAGGACATAGATGGGTCGGGTGGTCTTCTGTGCACAATTTTCATGGATACCTTGCCTTTCGTTTCTCAGTGTTGTCCCCACCAACATTATCGGTAGGTTTTTTATCCTCCTTACCCTTCTTTTGTTGTTTTTTCTTTCCTTTAGGCTGCTAGGTGTCCTTTGGGTTAGTCGATTGCACTGTGTGTACCTCTGACATTTTGGTAGGAAGAGCAGCCAAAGTAGTAGTTTGGTTGGCTGCTGTGTGTTGTATAGATAACTATTGCAACTGCTTCGTCAATTGCTCAGCGGGCTTTATTTGTGCTGAACCAACAATACCATCGGCATGTGGTCCAACTCTCTGTCTAGTTTTATCAGGTATTGAGTGTGGCGAATCTGGCAAGATGTTGTATAATAAGCTAGTTTGAGAATAGATGAGCTCAAATTGTTGACCTCTCATGATGGCATCTTCTTCTGAGAATACTCCCGTTGTTGGGACGTCTTTGGATAACTGTGAGACCAAAGACTTAAGGAACCACTCAAGCAGGAATGCTGGTGGGATTGGCACCTTAATTAAACTCTTTCGACATCTCCATTCTTGGATGTGATCAAAGATATGGTCTATGATTATCTGTTCCAAATTGTCGAGCAGGTCTGTGCCAACATTGTATCTCACAGGTAACTGAAAATGGTTTAGGAAATCCATTGCTAGTTCACTGAAGGAAGAGTATATTGAGCAATCGAGCTCAATGTACCATTTCACGACACTCCCAATGAGAGTACGTTGAAACAATCACAACTATACAGAGTCATATTTCAATGAGTTAGATGAGCACCAAAGATGGAAGGTAGTCACATGATCTCCTAGATCTTCGTTATGCTTCCCTTCGAACTTTAGGATGTCCAGAGGAAACTTCGTCGGCATAGGAGGCCAACGTGGGTCATGACAGATAGGGTCATTCAACAACCTTGTCTAATCTAGCAAGTGCAAATTCGCAAGGAACGATAGTTTGGGTTGTTGGTGATAACCTGGGAAAAAGGGGCCTAGAGTTTGACTGGCACCAGGTTGCTAGAAAAAGTTCGGCTGCTAGCCCGGATTCTGGTAGAAACCTTGGCCCTGGCCAGCATATGGATTTTGCATATGTGGAGACATCATCGACTGATTTTCAAAATAGGACATAGATGGTTGGGCATGCATTGCATTCGAAGGAATTTGGGAAGGGTTTCCCCATTTTGGTCCTGTGGGGATAGGAATAGTAGTTTGTCCAGGGTTGCATTGATTGTGGAAAGAATTACAACAGATCGACATTTTGGACGAGGGAACGGATCGCTGCTAAGAATTCCAAGGCCCTGATGCGGAAGAAGTTCCTAGGTTTGCCCCCTATGAAGGAATAGTACCCTGCATAGGAATAGGTTGTCCAAAACTGAGATTGCCACCAGTCAGGAAGGCGGCTGATGAGAAGGATTGATTACCAAATGTTCCAAGAAAATAAAATGGTGTCGATCCTATAGAAATATTGTGTGAAGGTGGCCCTTGACTCCCCACTCCAAATAAACTATGGTGTGTAGGTTGCCCGATGGATTTTTGATGCGAGCCACCGAGTGAAGGGGAGGAAGGAGGTATATAACCTCCTCCATAAGGGAAAGCATTAAAAGGACCAGGAGTGCCCCCCATGTGACCTTGCAGAGGAGCGCTAGAGCTCCCTACCCCCAGACCTAAAGTCTATAAAGTGGAGTAGGAAAGTACAGGACTTGTACCTGAACTAGGCATCCCATATGAGAATGAAGGGCTTGTCGCACTTGGTGTGAAAGGGGTTGTGGCCGCCACCAAATATGGTATTGGACCATTATGCGATGTAGAGGCGATTGAGACCATGCTAGCTCGGACCGGTGACGGTGGGTTAGGAGGTGAAAACTCTCCTGTGGTGACAACCATAGTGGGAATTGAATAATTCCCAGAAGGAGTAACAACATTTGTTTCCATTTCTCTGTGCAACGTTGTCTGGTGCTTGTAAAATCGAATTGGTACGATGAAAGGTGCCAAGAAATTAGTGGTTGGGGTTCCAACAAGGCCAAGAGAATTTTATTCAAGGTCCAAAATGGTTGATTCCTCTGGATGTTGGTCGGAAACAATTGCTTGTGACCCGATCGCTTCAAAAGAACCTTTTTGGTCTAGCTTTCGCCTTAATGCTGGCGAGGCTGGCTCCAGTGTAACCAGTGGAAGGCCAAGAAGCCTTCATGACTAGCGGAGATCGTGATCCTCCACTGTGTGAGAATATCAAATACACTCTAGGGTAGTCTAGACGTTCAAAAGTAACACACACTAAAAAAGTCCCTATAATATAAGACGGGAAAACACTAAATTAATTGGAAGAATAGTTACAACAACCAACACTAGAGCAACTTACCAGTGCAAGTGCAACTCGAAAACGGAAGCACCCTCTGAGTATAATCTACAAAGCGTGGCCCGATGTCTGTCCTAGGTACTGTAGTATACCCCCGCAGTCACCTATGTATGTCCCTAAAAAAGACAGGAAACTAGGTTGCCGGCACGTGAACAGTCACTAGGCGGGTACAGTCGAAAGTCGGGTAGACCACAATGAGCAGGGTATCAAGCCCGAAACCTGTCAAGGGTATCAAAAGAAAGTGGTCCGGAAGACAACTGAGGATCTCAAATGGATTCAAGATGCACGAAACCCCGTGGAAAATGAAATCAACGGAATCCCAAAACAAGCCCTCTATATGTGTTCTCCACTACGATTGGTCCAACTTTGGAGGGGTTAGCTCCACTACCTTTCTACATGTGACCTCATGTTTATCCCCTGTGTTAGAGGGGTGTCTGAGATAACTTTCACAAAACTGGACTTAGAGACGCCCTAAATCAGACTCCAATGTTTGATTGTAATGGCCTTGAAGAGTTTCCTCTCCAACCTAATCCAAGGCCCTAATCCTGAACTAGTTGGTTAACCATACAAACATAAAAGTCTAATAAATTTTAGATTTAGTGTTAATTTTGTGGCTTTGTCTTATGTCAAGGGGTATGAAAGTGAAACTGATGATGAGTAAAAGACAAAAGAAAAAATGAATAAAAAGATGGAAACAAAAACTTTCACGTAATGCAAAATTTCAACAACTTTTCAATTTTTTATAATTTTTTACTTTTTAAGATTTTGGACAGCAAACTTAAAAGGAGTTTCACTCGACTATGAGCTACTTATAATCTAATTAAACTACAGAAACTTATGAAATCAAATACTTTTCCCTGGCTAATAATGTAGAATCACACTCTTCAACCAAACAAGAAAATGGAAGAGATTTTTTTCTATTAAAATGGTGATAAAGCAAAAAGGAAAAATACCAAGTAAAAAACCAAGAAAAACAATTATGGCCTAAATTGCAGATCACAAAGAATCACTTCAAGAAATCAAACACTAGCAATTTAAGAAATGACTCTCACACTTGTCTAAAAACCCTAAAAAAAATTCTTTTTTTATGACAACTTTTAAATGAGAAAGAGCAAGCTAAGGCTAATATTAATCCTAAGTTACTGACTGCTAAGACAGAGATTCAAAAACCTGAGAGGTATAAGTCTCATCAAGGGAAAGGATGACTGCCTTACCCTCAACAAAAACTATCATGCACAAGCACGCTACTGATAATCCCACAACAAGTGTGTGAACAGGAGCTGTATAGAGACAGAGGACGTGTACATGCGAGATGACCTTCTATCGGCCACGTGTATCTCTAAACTCTGAGAAAAAATAAAAACAAACAATCCCAACTAGGAAGATACCACTGATATTGATAACTAGGATCTCCTAAAGGTTTATACACTCTCTATAACAGAAAAAAGCAAACATCGAAAGGAAAAATCCTAAAGCAAACCAATTTGAGATAAGACTGCAAAAAACCAAGACTCAGACAAAATTCCAGAAAACCCTTGAGAATGTCTGATTCCGACAGGGAAGAGGGTGACTACCTCAAAAAATTTCTGGACTCTACACGCTACTGCTACTTCATCAGCTAGCATGTACATGCAGGTTGTAAGAGAGTAGGGTGCAGGTACACACGTGCAGACCATATGCAAGTTGCGTGTACCTCTGTGGGTCTCGAAAAAACACATTCAAGCAAACAACAGAGACAACTAGTATGGGAAACTAGACTTTCTGCTAGCTCAGACTTTACAGAAATTTAAAAAAAATAGGCAAGTAAACCAGTCTTTTAAAACTACCGAAAAAATAAAATTTTAGGAACCCTAGAGACTTCCCCAGTATGGTCGCCAATTCTGTTGTGAGGGAAATCCCCTTATGGACTAGCAAATAGGGTTATCTTATGCATGCAGATATGACTAAAATAAATATACTTTCTACCTTCGTCCCCAGACTTAAACCCCATTCATTTTCAGCAAATACATGGTTTAGACCAACATACCTTGTTCTGGATGTTCGATGTTGATCCTTCCTCTTGCTTGATCACTTGTTAGAAATCCTCCTTTTAAAGCTGACCTATATGCAAAACAAGCAACAAACTACACATGCATTTTACCTATAAACTAATGGGTTAGAGATTCAAACATATATTTACTGTACTATGAAGAACTCATAAAGTGGGATGGGAAAAAAATTTCTTTATTACTTTAAATGAATCAACTTACAAATGTCGAGACCGACCACTGCTGTGTGAATCCTAATCCTGGGCTCCTCTTCAAATGTCCTCCAACTTCTTTTCTTTTTATCTCTTCTGGCACAAGGATGGCTAAAGGGTTGGGACAATGGGAATATGCAATTGGGCAGAGTTTCTTTGCTATCCTTTTCCTCTTCCAAATGGGACCCCTACCCCTTCTTTCATAGGCTAGAAGGAGCTAGGTATTTGGACGTACCCTCAGCCATGCATGGTCGGGAGTTTCAGTTAACTCACCCAAAGCTGTGTGTTTCGTCGACAACTTTCCTTTTTTCATGTTTTTGTCGGTCCACGCGGGTTGTTTTAGGTCAGCTAGCATGTACACGCGTGCAGTAATGGAGTAGGTTGTGTGGGCCCTTATAAAAGAGGTTGTTTAAAGAGTTGTTCAACAGTTCTTTGGCAAAGAAGGGATCTAAGATGGCCTGATCCTAGGTAAGCATGTATGGTACAATTTAGGGTTATAACATTGTGACACATGTAAAAGACAAATCTTTGTATACATTAAATGTTGGAATACAAATGGAACAACCAGGTTGAAAACAATTTACCATGACTTCATGACTGGGGAACATATTTGGGTTGCCTCACGAATGATTTTTACAGATGGAAAACAAGGGATTTGACCACTAGTAGCCCCTAAAAATCATGGATTTGTAAATATGCAAAAATTCCCAACAAGGGAAGGAAATACCTAAGCACCAGAGGCAAATAAAATACATCATATGGAGGAGGCAGGACACTATTTAGTATGTTGAAGAAAGGAAACTACTTCTTGTTATGAATACTATTTAGTGTGAGGCAAGGGAATTTTTTATCAATGGAAGAGAATTGTAGCAAAGGAGGATCATTTCAATTCACCCTTATGGACTCATGGCCAGGCTAGGGGGTGAATGAAACAAGTAAATTGGTTGTTCTGTTCTACAGTTGGGTGGAACATGGTTGTTACATTTATGTCCCAGCATCAGTTTCAGATATGTACCTTTACTTGCACTCTGGATTTATATTTTGTTGATTATAATTGTTAGAAATATGATGGGTTATGTGATGTTAGTATAGATATAAATGATTTATATATATATATATATATATATATATATATATATATATATATATATACTGATACGAAAGAAAAGGATAGAACTGTTGTGTGTTTCCATTATCATTAAAATATGATTATACATATGTGGATATCCGTGTAGATAGATCTATGAGTTTACACAAAGAAATGTTAGGAATGGTATATGTTTCTATGGGATATTAACATATATATGTGTATATATATATATACAAATATATATGCATGGGGTTGTATAGGCATGCATTGTTCATAGATAAAGAAAAAATACTTTGAACCCCTATTTGCACAGATGTATATGGACTTTCAACTTTAAAATTGTACAAGTACCATAAAGAACAAATAAAAGGTACATCAATCCACTTTTATATTACAGATCTCTTTATGTCTATAATCGCAAACAGTGAATTTCAATAGTCTACAAATATATGCTACAATAGTTGTTACAATGATTGAATCTTGTTCAAATGGTTTCTGCAACTGTATTTTCAATTGAAAGTAAATTTACAATAAATATGTGTAGCCATGAAACAATGTTTCTAATTAATTACTGTGGAGTACCCTAGGGCAAGAAATCCTTTACTACTGATATACAGATCTGAGAAGTTTTGTATAAAATGCCAAGATCAGAACTCGAGTACATTTTTCGAGTAAGAAGGTTCCCTTGATATAGTTCCTTGAACTATTTAAACCTATAGAAATAAAGGTTTGGGCTTAGTAAACCGTACTATTCCTTTAAAATGAAATTGTTGAAAATAACTGAATTGAAATAATACTTATCTTAAACTCAATGAAGGACCAAGTCGCCACTAGAACTGGTGCGATGATCTGCCCACAACCAAGGGGTAAGTGGATCCTTAATCCAGTTGATGGGTACCCTCGAAAAAATGAATCATGGCCCCATCATTAATTGATGAAATATGAGTTAATGTTTTGTTAGAAACATAGAAGGCAAGCTACAATTTATAACAACAAAAGTTTATAGATACAATAGTATGAATCGTATAGGAATGAAGCAATTAAATAAGCCATACATTATACAAGAATAAATAAGTTATACAAGTTATGGGTCTTACGGTGATAATAAATCATACATATTATAAGTTACACAGTGATAAAACAACACACACAAAGAAAAGTTGTGAAACCCTACATCGGGTAAAATTGTTGCCTGGTATACCCATAAGTTATAACATTGCTAAAATAAATACACAGGGTATAGTTGCAGATCCAAGAAGGGTAAAACGATACCATTGTACATGTATAGAGCACAGTATTTTTAAGTTATGCAATGATGTATAATTATTTGGAGTGAAACAGTTTTAAGACAAAAATCACACAGGGTCAGTTATGAAACCCCCAGGATGGGTAAGTAAACCTTTTTACTTGAATAGAGAATTAAAATTCAAATTATGTACACATCCAAATCACAATTCTTCCATAGAGGTAATCATCCTCAATCCCAAGGGTTTAGACAGAATACGAAAGGAATCTAGCACATTGCTTTGTCTAAAAGAATATAAATTAAGAGATTTTGTAGAGAGCAGAAAGAGAAATTTAAATACAGAAGTTCAGGATATAATTATGCCACAAGTAATTTAAGAAAATACAAGTATAAAAAATAAGCAAAAGGGCGATGTCATGGCATAACATCATGCCAATGAACCTTTACTTAAAATTATAGATAGTAAATCATGAACCAAGAGATTTAATCGCCATTGCATAAGCTTTATACAGACCCCAGATGTAAATTATAGATAGAGGGTGGTTACACGCTTTCAAGTAAGGGTGTTCACAAGTTGTACATATGAGAAAGGAAGTAAACAACCGAACCCATAAATCCATTGAAAGGTTAACCCTTATTTCTATCTGTCGATTTCACATAGAACTATAGTCCACGGTGCGGTAATGTAAATACTTAGAGCCATGAAACAATGTATATGCACTTGGAATGATAAACTTTCAATATTCCAAAAACTTACCATGATATACACAATGGCGATATATCACAAAGTGTGGATGTCGGGCATTACAAAGAGTTTAAGTGAATATAAAAGGAATTAATTTTCAAACCCGAGGGCTCGAAAGGTGACAGATATAGAGGCAGAATACAAGCACGATTACCAATACAAACTATCCACAAATTGTTACAGAATATTAAAGGTAACAAAGAAGTTCTGGGTTTACATTCTACAGAGAGAGGACCAGGCGGTTATGCACCCTTCATTGTTTTAGGCCAAGTTATTTTCAACATTTCAGGCCAACCACATAGAGGAAGATGTTATAGGATTAAGATTGAAACATTTACAACATCGAAGTCAGAGTTCTTTTGGGTGAATATAGAGTCAAATGGGGAAGAATGTTTTGATAGTGACCTCAAAACGATTTCTTAGTGGAAGTAATGGGTGACAAAAAAACCCAGTACATTACCATGTGAAGTTTCGAAGGTGGCGAGTCCACAGTGGACGCGACCGACTAGTTTGTCCAGCTCAAGGAGTACATCACAATCCTTCCATTAATAGACACAAACATCGTTAAATGCCTACAGGTCGAAAAGACATACGCCATTAACATGAGTTCATAGCCCATTCAATGTTGTCCATGTCACCAGGTCAGGTAGGGTGTTCACACTATTTGGTTTAGGGTTTAGGTGTGGGTTAAGTGCATTACTGTGACATTAGGGTTTATGACCTCTCACGCCCTCGTTGGAAAAAAAAATCCTTGAAAATTTGTTGGTACATAGCATAATAAGCTTGAAAATTTGCTGCAAAAATCCTTTATGATTAAATTTCGCAATTTCAGTTAATAGAATTCTTTATCTTTAATTTCATAGTATTGTTTTGATAGATATTGTTTCTTAAAATATATCTTAAAAGTTTTTTAAGTGACATTACGTTCCTTAATATTCTTTACCCTTTTTGTATCTTGCCACCAAATATCTTGATTCTTCCTTCTCAGTAAAATTATAGATAGCCATTATTTCTTTAAGTTCACTTGAATAATTATATATCTAGAAGTATTTTTTCATCCCATAACACCAAGCTTCTTCCTCTTCTCTAGTCTCAATCTCACCATTAAATATTGGAGGTTTGATATTTTTAAATTCTCCCATAATTTCCACATGATCCACATGATGCTTATGTTTATTTTTATTTATTTGTTCCAATTTGGCACAATCCTCACTTGAAGTTTCAAATTCGTTAAAAATCGACCATAGAAAATTTTATGGCGGAAATATTTCCCATCGGAGAAATTAGCGGGTATGAAATTTTTGATGGGAGAATTATTTCTATAGAGGGATTTGGATGGATTTGGCTATAAATAGCCTCAAATTCATCTTAAAAAAACTATTTCAAAAACCCTTCGCCCACAGTTGTTTGTGAGAGGAGAGGAGCGAAATCATTTTTTCCCTATCAAATTCGAATTAGATCCTCCCCTTTGCCATGATTTTGTATTAATTGGAAGTTTTTTAGAGGTATTCACCCTATTTTATGGAAATGGGATTTTTTCAAAGGCATTTCTCACTTATTTTCTAGGAATGTGAATTCTTTTTGGAGGTATTTTTCCTAACCCTTGTTCTAGTTCGAAGTCCCTACCTTTCATTGATATCATAACTTACAATGCTCTTTATTACATGTATTGGGATTTTTCCAATTCCAAAGTGTTCCAGAGAGACAATGCATGCAAAATAAGTACTTTTGTTTGATTAGATTTGAGTGTAGGGGGAGCAAGTGGAATTAGATGGGAGACAACAAGAGTATTGTTACTACAAGGTGCACATGTGATAATTTGTGCAAGGAACGTGGAAGATGGGAAGGACATCAAATACAATATTCTTAGACAGACTAAGGTTACTTGATTCGATGTATTACCACTTGATTTGTCCTCCATGGAATCTTTCAAGAATTTTTCTCATGATTTTCAAGCCTCAAACCTTCCATTCAACATTTTAATGTAAGTCTTTCATTTTTTAGCTTACCCACTAGTCCACTAGTATTTCATTTTTCATCTTACTTGAATTCTGTTTTATTCTATGATTTTTTTGATTTTGTGTTTCCAAATTTTTTAATAAGCCAAGTTATGAGCCCGATGAGTCTAGGAGTTGAATTTTCATTTTGAGTTGGTAGTAGAGCTATCCCGCTTGCAAGAAATCATCAATATTTTGGAGATTTTATGTTCCCTTATTTTTTGAGTTTGTGTTCCCTGATTTTTCAATAAGCTAGTTTATGAGCTTCCTAAGTCTCATTGTTGAATTTTTATTTTGGGTTGGTAGAAGGCCCATCAAACTATATAAATCATCGGTACTTTTCCAAGTTTATGTACCCTGAATTTTTTGAATTTATGTACCCTGAATTTTTAATAAGCCAAGCTATTAGCCTGTTGAGTCTCATAGTTGACTCTGCATTTTGGGTTAGTATCCCATACATTACTTTCCTCTATCGTATCTCTCCTTGTTTATACATTCATTCCAATATAGAAATTAGCATACTGGATTTCTATATATTCTTGAACGACATGGTATTATTTGAGGTAGAATTCATGGTGTTTCACAGGACACAATTGATTCATATGAAAGTTGTTTTCAACTCGTTATTAGTTGCATCAAGGGTTGAATTTATTGTATGTTATGAACTTTTCATCTTCCATTTATCCCTTGAATATGTCTTAGCCACTTACTTAAGTTACTGTAATGGACGAATTTGACACTCTTCATTCTGAATTTTTTGGGTCATCAGTGGACACTTTTTTTTTATTGAATTCATTCTATCTTGGGTTATGAAGTTTGAGACAACATGGCATGGTTATGTCTTTTTTGCATAGACAACATCCCTTGTACAAGACAAATAAAGGCTCCCTGGTGCCAGGCAACGTGCCTGAAATTTCATATGTTAGTGGTAGGAAACATGTTATGTTTCTCCATAATCCAATGAAATTGAACTCTAGAACATAAATCCTTTGAATGATTGTTTGAGACACATAATGTGTTAGAAAATTATGCCAAGCATTGTATTTATTCCCCAATGAATGATTGTAGATTCAAGTTTGAATATGTTACATAAAAGTGACTATTTGGCATGGCAATCCTCACCCATGAATGAAATGTACTTTCTCTTGCACTTACCTATGCATGGTCATACCTAGACTCAGGGGAGACTTCCTTCCTGTAGATGATCCATCTAATGCATCAATTTCCCCATCTTAGTCTTCAACATTTCATCCAAAATTTATCTCCCCTTCAATAGATTTATACTTCTTTGATAACTTTTATCTAACAAAAAAAGAAAAACAATGAGGAATATAAGCATTCATGGTTTAGTTAATAATGTTTATATATACTGAAAAAAAAAATAATAATAATAATAAGCAGATGTTGAACGCTTACATAAAATGCCACCACAACTTATGAAAAATAGCTTTCATCGAGCTTGATTGTTGCACTAAAGAATCCATAGTATAAGTCATTTTGCGAAAGGAATCTTGAACATATTCAATGCAAAGAAAAGTATGGCAATGGTCATATTTTTCAATTTATTTATTGTAAATATATAGATAAATAGACAAACATAAACACACATTCTCTTAGAATAGCATCATATATGAGGAGGATCTTTCCAACATTTTGAATCCTAATCAATTTCCATCCCTCGGGATTTATTAGTTCTTAGATGTGAGATTCACAAATCAAAATGAATTAGTTCAATGGATTACTCCAATGAATATTACTATCCTTTTTCTAAGATGCCATGACTAATTATCTATTTTTCCAAATTTCATGAGGACTTGAACTTGACCCTAACTGCATCAAAGTGTGCAACATCCCACTTATGCAGATGAGACAACCCGGGTGGGGTGAACATGTCTATTAGGTATGTGAACCTCAACCTTGTTGAGGGATGAGAACAATTGGACTTCACCAACCAACCAAACTCACTTTGACCACTTTTATGTACTTTAAGTTGTAGCTTCTAAGATAAAAATGAATCTGGTGATCCAATAAAAAGAAGGAGACTGCGTTGGAATAATTCTTACAATAGATTGGTTTGGATTTGGTTTGAATATGTTGAAGATTTGTAGGAGGTTGTTGAGGGATTCTCTCAACAACTATCTCTATGTTTGGAGATAGTTAGATCTCATTCCAACTACATATATGTGTAATATTGTGTGTAATATTGGTAATAAAAATTATTATTGATGTGTATAATCATGTGCTATGGCTTCTCTTTCTAATTCTATTTTGGTATCATAGCTTGGTTGGGATTAATCCCTCATAGGAGTGCCCAGGAAGATAGAGAGTAATGATTTTTTTTTTAATTCTTTGTAAGAGAGTGGATTGTGTAAAATATTTGTGCATAAAGTGTTGTTGTATGTATTTATCTAGTGTAAGAAATCATTGTTAGCCATTGCATGGAAGTATTGATACGTTTGGCACAATCTGGTGTCCGACAAGTGCTTTGTCAAAGAGGTGTGATAGTACTTACACATGGAGCTTTGGACCTGCGTGAATCATTGTCTTCTTAAAGGAGAAGGCATTGTGTGGAGCACCCAACTAGTTCATAACTATTAACCAACGTAGTGCCGACAATTTGGTGGAAGATCTACTCAACGATTTTGAATACGAAATAAACCTTCCTGATTTGCTCTATCTAAATGAAAATGTTGTTGATTGCAAGGGAATTGATCTCATTTATTTTTGTGTTGAGTTAAAATGCACATTCATCGAGATTTCAGACAACGAGGTCACGCTTTTCACTTGGAGGATTTGAAGGGAAGTGGGGAGTTGATCATATTTGTTCCTTTGTCCATTTTCATTGTCGCACCATAGGAATATGACACATTTTCAATGGCTGAGTATGAGGGTCAGTAGTGTTACATTAAGCTTTTTTATGTTATATTGTTTGAAAATGATGAAGAACCTCTCAAAGAACAACTTAACATATCATAAGCTAGTAGTTCTTGACGTATTTCGGTGCCATGTAAGAACATGTTTACTAGTTTGAAGTATGTTTACAAGTCCGTTAAAAGATGGAGATTCCTTTTGTACTTCGGTGCTTCAAGATCGTTGTGTATTTTTGTAGATGTGCTTAAAGAAGGTCAATTGTATGATTGACTGCTGAAAATATCCAATAATCAGATCATTGTCTTATATAACTATTGAAATTTTCTATTCGAGGGAACTTCAGAGATGGTAGTGTATCCATAGGATAATTTACTGTCAAGGCTATACTTTGGGGTACTCAAGAAGCATCAATTCTACAAATTTGCCAATGATGGTAAGAAGCGTTGTCGTATTAAATGAGTTGAAAGGGAAGCTCAAAGTTGTGGAGGAGAAAGGGCATATACCGGAAGATTTCAGAGTGGATAGGAGTGCTAATGAAGACCATATGAAGACAAATATCTATCTTGAAATTTGAGTGTTGTAATTATGATATAACATTTGTAATGTAAGCATTATGGGAGGATGTGGTTATAATGCTTACAATAGATTGGTTTGGATTTGGTTTGAATATGTTGAATATTTGTAGGAGGTTGTTGAGGGATTCTCTCAACAACTATCTCTATGTTTGGAGATAGTTGGATATCATTCCAACTACATATACGTGTAATATTGTGTGTAATACTGGTAATAGAAATTATTATTTATGTGTATAATCATGTGCTATGGCTGCTCTCTCTAATTCTATTTGACTATTTGTGTGTTTGATTCTATTTTGGTTAGGTGAGAGTTATCAATGAAACATAAATCTACTAAAGGGAAGATAAATTTTGGATGAAATGTTGAAAAGTAACATGAGGAAATTGATGGATCATATATAGGAAGGAAATATCCCTTGGGTCTAAGTAAGACCATGCACAGGGAAGTTCAATGGAAAAAACATTTCATTCATGGGTGACGATTTCCATGGTGAATAGTACATATTCTATCACTTATTCAAAATTAATTTCTACACACAATCATTGGATCATAACTACCAGTTTTGGCATAACTTCCTAAAGCATTACATGTCTCACACAATCATATGAAGGATTTATGTTCCAAAGTTCAATTTCACTACATTATGGAGAAAAATAACATGTTTCTAACCACTAGCATTTAAAATTTCAGGCATGCTACCATAAAATATTTATACGCTGCATTGCTTCTGATACATACACTATTGTCAATTCCATGGATTGGTTTTACTCATTCAAAGACATTAAGTTATTTAATTTCTTTCCTTCTTCACTTAAAGAACATATCCCGTCTTGAGGTTCATGCTATCAATGTTTTTAAGATCATAAACACTTATATTTTTCAGATATAGCACTCTTCGTATATGTCAATCTACAGACTTTATCTTTCTAATTAAAGTGATTTTGCTTGGATTTTTTTAACTGACAAATGTTCTCCACGAAACTTTGAAAATGTTATGTCATGGTTTTCATCTAAACAATGTAATATTGGAAACAATGTGAGTGGTAGAATTTTATTTTGCAATTTAAATGACAAAATTAATGAATGTTGCATTGAGAGAAATAAGGGGTTTACTTTAAACATTTTTAACGTTTATCGATCACCATTATTGGAATTAGGAAAATTAATGACAATTAAAATGAAAATTTTACATTGTTTAAATCTCTTTTTTTAATGCATTGATTCACCATCCTCAAAAACTTCGAAAGCACCTGGAACATGTAATCTTGATCACTGAAATTTGCAATTCCATCCTTCTGAATTTCTAACTAAATTTTGGATAAAACACTTCAGGAAAAAATCGTAAAAAAAAAACGTAAAAACATAAAATATTGATATTGATTTTTCCCATATCAACAATGTGTATTTTATCGGACAAAAACATAGAAGATACTCCATGCTTTGATATGGGATAAAAAAAATATTAATATTGAAAAAAAATAAAACATAAAATATTGATATTGATTTTTCCCATATCAACAATGTGTATTTTATCGGACAAAAACATAGAAGATGCCCCATGCTTTGATATGGGATAAAAAAATATTAATATTGAAAAAAAAAATAAGTTTTTGAGTATGTGTTCTTTAATTTTTTTTTTTCATGTGGAATTCATTTCTTTCAAATAACTTATAAAACTGTGAAAACTACTAAATTATGGAATCTGATAACAGATATCCTTGATTATCCAGAAAATGTCACTACATATTTTAATAAGTCTTGATTCCAGACCTTCTTGGTCTAGGGATGTAGAAAAAGAAAATGGAAAAAGTGCATTAGGTGAAGAACGTATTGGTTATGATGGAGATAAAAATAAATCGAGGTGATAAGTCATGTTCATAAATGTTTTTTGCTACACGTGTGGATATGACCAACACGGATCTTTGGCAGTGTCCACTGCACCCACGAATGGTGTTTTGGGTCTTGTCGGTGGTATTGAGAGTCTTCCATATCAATAGGCAAAGAAAGGCCTCATCAACAATGTTATAGGTCATTGTATTTCTGTAGTATGGCGATTCTAAAATAAATCCGATATTATTGCGATCCTAAAACACTTACCCTCTAACTGCTATCGTTAACATCTAAATGTTATATTGGTCACACATAAATAAAATTAAATTTCTCATAATCTAAAAGGTACAATAATACTATGTTGGAGCTTATTCTTTTTTCCTCTAACAAAGTGGTGACCTGATCTCATGCTTAAGTGTGAGGGTATATGTCGCAACTTCTCCAATTTTCAAAAAATATTGGATTGATAAATATTTTAAATCTGTTGATGTCATCCTAGAAACCTATCATGTTGATAGTAAGTGGGTTAAGAGATATCATCAACCATCATATCTCCCCAATATGTATCTCTTTATCCCCAAGGGTCTTAGTAGCTCTTGCATTTGGAATTTTAATAGCAAGTTTGTTCCTATCTTCTGATATAGATGGTCTCATATTTGGCAATCCTTTGATAAATATTACTATTTAAAGTTGGATGTTTTAGTGATTTTTATTTCCTATTAAGGACTAAATAATTCATTGAATCTTACACATAAATTGATTTTCAAAGTTAAATTTGGAATGTCAGCGTGCTTCACTCACTCTTCACTCCAATCCTATTTAATTTGGAATGTTAGCTTCTACTTAAATCATTCTTTTCCCCTCTCTCTCCTAGCATTTCCTTTTGGTTCTCCATCAAAATTCAATTTTGGTAAGCTAGTTGGTAGGGGAATGAATTCTTTCCTTTCTTTCATCTTGTGACTACATATCTGTCCTTTAGCAAGGATTTTACATGCCATGTTAGAAAAGTGAACAAAGTGTTTTGTTCCTTTGCGTTTTTGTATTCCTATTGATCATTTTGAGGAAGTTCTTTTGAGAGTTCTTTGGATGTCAAAAATTTTGTGGTATCCCCGATAAAGTGATATGGTATCAAATCCTAATAAGTTTTTGTGTTAGAGGGGTATGGATTTCTTAATTGCATTGATTTCTTTAAAGATAAATTGTTTGTTGAATATATTGCCAATAAATTCGTTGTATTCTCTATGACTGAAGTAATTGGGATATAAAGGTTTATACAATTTGTATGTGACATTTTTCTTGACTTCTATAGCCACTGAGAAAATCTTAATCTTTTGAAAGGTATAAATTATGCATGACACTAAAGTGACTCTTATGTAAAGTGTGATATGTCTTTCATATGCATCCCATGAATCCAATATGTATGACTTTGTATGGAAGGGAGATTATAGAATTGACTTGGTTTGTATTCATAGACAATGATATTTTTTTCACGTACGTTTGTATGGCTATGTGATTTGTGCTATAAGAGCTATTGGTGATGGAATGATGATGGAAGTTATGGTAAGCTTCATTGTTGTATCTAGTTGAATTTTTTGTTCCTTATTCTGGTCTTCTCAGTTATTCATTATGTTTGCCTTCATTCATGATGTAGTTGTTCTATTTAGCTGAAGGGAACATCCAAACTTCCCTGCACAACCTCGTTTTGTGCAAGCCAATTTTGAGAGAAGGTTCTTTGAATCCTTTATTTGTTTTCCTTAAATATTGTTTAGAATGTTTTACAACATCCAGACCACTTGTAGAGTGACATTAATTTATGGGTCATGTTCATATTTTGATTAATTATTGTTGCAATATTTGTAGGTGGGGAATTTACAATACATCCTTTGAAACCATGCAAGAATGGAGAACCTCAATCCCGACTACAAAATCTTATGAAAATTGTCATGAAAGGATGGGGTGTTGGTTATTTCCCTAGCTTCCAGTAGCATTTCCTAGTTCGAATGTTAAATAGTTTTGTTGGTAATCTGAAATCCTTCTTTACATAGTATTTGATGGTACTCTACTGTTTTTCATATCTTTCAGTGGCTTATGTGAAAATTTTAATTCTTCTAACTGCTAATTTTCAAAGATTAGCATTGATAAAAAAGACCTTATGATTTTAGAGGTAACTGAATATTTTTTATGTGATCACATAGTGCATCCTGAAGGGCACATCGTGCAAATAAAACAAAAAGGGGTGACTGACACCCTTGGAGCATGTAGTGCATCTTGAAGGGCACGTCGCACAAAGAAAATGGAAGGAGGCGAGTGGAACCCTTGGAGCACATAGTGCATCCTGAAGGGAACATCGTGATTTTAAATATGATAAGTTAATAAACCAAGGCTTAGAAAATTATTTGTCCTTAGGACCTGGTCGGCCTTAAAATTAATGGCGTGATAAGTAAATTTTAATAAGAATTTTTCCCTTAAAAATTGTCGCTCGGCCTAGAGAAATTAAAACCTAGGTCTAAGTAGAACATATGGATAAAGAAAAAGTAATTAAAGATGTAACAATAATGGGGGTAATAAATTCAAACTTAATTATTAAAGTAAACAAAAAAATTATAATGGAGGATTAAATTTATTAAAAGGCTAAATGGTTATTTTTATCTACACTTCCTAAATTGATTTAGTTAAAAAGGAAAAAGTATAAATGGTTGTTTTTATCTACACTTACTAAATTTATTTATTTTTAGTGAAAAAATAAAAAGGGGGGAAATTAAAATAAAAGGGAAACTTGAAGAAAAATGGAAACATAAAGAAAAGGGAAAACTTAAAGAAAAATGATGAATGCTTAACTTAGTAAAGAATCTTGCCTTTTGAACTTTCTATTAATGAAGTCAACTAGGAATTAACTAAGGTGTAATTCATTTAAGAATTGTAAGGGAATAATGGAACACCAAGGATCGTTTTTAGGAACTCTTTTATGTGGGTGAGGGAAATAGGAATATTTATCAATTAATAAAATTGATTTTCTGGTGCAACTAGGGGATGGGTGACATGTGTACGGGGGGGGTTCCTAATTAAATTAATGAAAAAGGAATCTAATGAGTGTTGAGTATGTGTTATATTCTTTGCACGAGCAGTAGTGTCTCGGGAAACATGACACCTACCTCGAGAAATGTGTCATGTATTTAGGTGGTTTTTTTGTCACATGGTTTTTGTCGATGGTTTTCTATTTTCGGTTAAGGAATTAGGGTTTTGGACTAATGCAGGTCATTGGGTTAGGGTTTTGGATGTCGTTGGATCCTATATGTATATTGTATTGTAAATAATGTAACACAATGAACGAATATAGTATATGTTGGTTTTCCCGGTTTGGGTTTCCAGGGGGAAAATCTATGTGTAATGTTTGTATTTTCCATTGCATATTTTCTGTTCTTTTCTGAATATCTGCTTACAATAGACATTGTACAAGGTTAGAATTTACAATGACAATTTTGGGAAACTAATTACTTAAAAAATTTATAAAAAGGATGGTAGAGGAGGAGTATGGATCACATCTGGCTTGCTTAACGTTACACTGCTAATATTTTATCTTGACTGAACCTTCTCTTGTGGGAGTTGGGATACCCATCTTAGGTATCAAGTGGTATCTTGGCTTTTCGAGGTGAGCTGGGTGCTAGCATTCTCTGGTATTCTGTGTGTCATCTCTCTTTAGCTCTGTGGGCTCAGGGGGAAGAAGAGTACCCCTAGCATTGGCTGAGAGGTACCGTGAGGTCACATCGGATGTCAATAGAGAGTTGTACAGAGCGTGCATAGGACAACAACTTCGAAGAATTCGCATTTGGCTAAGGTACGCATGTTAAAGTTGTTACTTGCAATTAAATTAAATTTATACTTAGTTATTTTAATATACTCGGATGAAGATTTCATTGCCATCAAATTTCCTTGCACGTGTATTCTACGGTAATTGTAATCCCCTTTTCACTTGATTCATTTAGTAAGAACCCTTGTTATCCCCAATATCCTTTACTTGTGAGTTCTTGTCTATTTGTGCATGGCCATAGTGAGCCCCAAACCCAACTTTTTCTACGCTCTGGTATCTCCTTCCTTTGTTTTCTTTATTCATTGATTGCACTTTTATTTCATTATTTTCTTCTCCACAAACAAGATCTGGATGCATATTTGACTTTTATTCTCTGTTCCATGATCCTTTAAGTTATTAGTCTATCCCTGAGCAGTCAGCTATGAGTCAAATCGATTGTCTTCACTATGGTGTTTAAGACTTAGATTCAAATGCCCTTCTTTTATGCGCATGGATAATAAGTGTAGGATCATTCCTCTTCCCAATGTTTATTTCCAGTGAGATCCTCTGCATTTTCCCTTGAGTTGTAATCTCAGCACCGTCTCTTTTTACTTGAGTTTTCACTATGCATTTACACCTTCTTGTAACCCTCACATTACCCATGTTTCCACTTCATTTCTCTGTGTTTTTAATGATAAATCCCATATTTTGGTATGGTAAAATCTCTGCATTTTTTAATGATAAATCCCAACTTGTTAAGTGGTAAAATATCTGGTTTTTTTTTATAATTCCCAGCATTTTGGAATGGTAAAATATCTGCATTTTCTTTTATGATATGTCTGCATTTTTTGTAACGATATGTCTGTGTTTTTTTAACGATATCTCTGCTTTTTTTTTAATGATATGTCTGCAAATTTATATATGTCTACAAATTTACACATGGCTGTAAATTTATATATGTCTGTGAATTTACATATGGCTACGAATTTTTATATGTCTGGGAATTTATACATGTCTCTGCATTTTTTTTAATGATAAAAAACAATGAATTTAAACATGCTCTAAACACAGTGAATATAGATAGTTTCAATATCCTCCAAAAATAATTAATTATTAAAGTTTGTATGCACCTAGAATTTATTTCCATTTTTGGCAAATTCATATTTGGAAAATTATTGTCATTTATGGAAATTCTGAATTTGGAATTTGATTAATTGTAATTAATTATTGTGACTGTTGGGAAAATGTTATATTTTCCCAACTAACTCTTTGACTGTGACACGTAAAAGACAAATCTTTATATCTTAATTGTTGAAGGACAAATGGAACGACCATGTTGAAATCAGTTGACCATGACTCCATCAGTGGGGAACAGATTTGAACGACCTCATGGATGAATTTTACAAGTGGAAAATGAGGAATTTGGCCACTAGCAGCCCAAATCAGGGATTTCTAAAGATGCGGAAATTCCCAAAGAGGAAAGAAGACCTATGCACAAGAGGGTTTTTGATATATATCATATGGGAGGAGGCAGGACGTTTCTTAGTATGCTAGGGAAAGGATATCACTTGTTGTTATGAACATTTTTTTGAGTGTGATGCAAGGGGATTTCTGATATGAAAGAGGACTATAGTGAAAGAGGATCATTGGAATTCACCCTTATGGACTCATGGTCAGGATAGGGGGTGAACGAAGAAAGTAGTTTGGTTGTTATGTTCTACAAATGGGTGGAACTTGGTTGTTCCATTTGTGTTCCAACTTCGATTTCAGATATGTTATTCTACCTATTGTATTGATGAATATTTTACTGTGTATTAAGATGATAAGATTGAGATGAATCTGTGATAATTACTTATTCATGCGAACACATTCTCTGAACATAAATAATAAAGAAAATGTAAGTTCAATCTGTTGTTTGATATTGGGAATATATTGGTATAAATATCAATGTGGATTTAGGTATAAGAAGGCATAAATATTTATTACAGACTGCTACAAGTCAGATAACCTTAAGTATAGACCTATAGTAAGTGCCTGTGCATTTTGTTTTATAGGTATCTGAATAAATATATATATATACTAAGGAATGCATTCAATCTAAATAAAGCAAAAATATTATTATGTTAATTATTACCTGTACCATGTATGTGTGTATATATATACGTATAGGTATTCAACTTAAGGAATATTGGATTGTTGTAAATTCCAAAAGAAATTCTAGAAATGAATCCAAGATATATATATATATATATATATATTGTTGCATTTTTAGATACACATAGCTATATAAACATCTAATGTACTCTTACACAGAAAGATTATATTGACTTCTTGAATCACATGATATTTCCAAGTAATTTCCATTGATTAATCTATATCAAAGGCATATAAAATTACAGTACTTGTTACATTACAATGAACCAATAAGAAAAATTTCAGTGGCATATAATACATGCTACATGTTACAAAGGTTTTTCAACACTTAACAAAGTTTTAACATTCTACATAACATATTCTATCATAACTGTAAATCATGGAATTCGTTTACAATATAGGGTTTCCCCTTCTCAATCTATTTATTCCATTAAGGGATTAAAATACAATTAACCAGTTTATCTATCGAACCCTCGCTCAAAACATTATCATAATAGAGTTCCCTAGGGTGGAATCCTGTACAAGCAATAAAAGGAACCTGAGAAGTAAAAATCAAACGCCAAGATGTGGAACTCTAATACCTTTCGAGTGAGGTGATCTCGTGGACCCATTTCCTCGAAACAATTAAATCCCACATAGGGAAATCAATAATTAATAAACAATTTTAAGAAAACCAACGAAGTTAAATATTTAATTTTCAACATATGAATAATACATAGTTGGAGGTTTGCATGGGTGTTTATCCCATCGACATCACTGAAGTGATCTTTCCATAGTCTTAAGGGGAGGAGTGGACCCAGAAATGTTTGATGGGTACCCTCACAAATAAATATATGTCCCATCAATAGTTTTGTAACCGAAAAGATTTAATCGAATGCTCCAGAATGTAAAAAAGAAAATAGAATAGTGCTAAACATTTAATACACTTCATAACCAGAATGAAAAAGTTCACACAGTGTAGTGCATGACCCACAGAGGTGTTTATTTCCCAATTGGATACTTCAATTACTATTTTTATTTACGTGGATGAAATGCAATAGACAAGTTCAAACACAGAATTCGAGGACAGAGAATTTAGAGTAAATCTTTTGAATAAGTTTAAATTCTAGAACCTATACACAGACTGGAAGTCTTATGAATGTAACAATTCAGGTACAAATATGACCAATATGAATAGATTTAGAGTAACTAACAAGCTACTAAACTCTGCACATAAGCAACCAAACTTTAACGCACCCACAGGAAATGGTTTATGAACTTTAATTCGAGGGAAAAATAATTCACAGTAAGTCTCGGATGCATAAATTCTTTCAAGAGACGATAGTTCGAGGACTCATTCCAATTTGTTTCTTTATGAATACAAAAGACTCATCACATAATAAATCAAGAATATTAAATAAACAACTTATGCCTATAGTAAATACCATAAGTGGACCTAGGAGAGACTGTAGGAACTAGAGAAATATTTAACCAAGGGATTCTCGGGTGAGAGGCATGCCAAGAACATTTTTAAATAAAAATTCAAGTATAAGTGATAAAGTAAAGATAGAGGTCATGGATTTTCCGAAAAAACCCTCAATACCTTAACAATTGGAGATATTCAAAATCGAGTAAAGTCTATGTTGTAATCCAAGGGTAAACACAGACTTCTCATATAGAGGGTCGTGAATGCATGGATACGTGCATAGTACACAAAGACCATTTTACACGACGGGTAACCAAGGAGTTTTACATTTACAACCTTTTATCAAGATTATTTTGTTACCAACAACAGAGGCTTACCCAACGACCAGTTTGGTGAAAATAGCAGATAACACATGACGCGTGGGGTTCTATCCTTCAACCTGTGCACATGACATAAAAATAATAATAACCAAGTCACGATATCATAAAGGAATTACGCATGAAATGGTATAACCGTAGGTTCCTTAGTCATATCGTTAGTATTATCGGACTTTATAGAACAAAGTTGTATGTTATGGAGGCATGATATCTCTCATAGAATGAGGCTAGAGGTTAAAGATTAATTCCATAAAGATAATAGAAAAACTATTAAAGACTGAGAAACGAATTAGTATTATATTTTATTATAGGATAAGGAAATTAATACAATGAGATAAATAGGGAGCTTCTAACTCTTAGAGAAACATTGTAAAACCCTAGTTCAAGAACTGAAATCCAGAGGAGTGGACCAAGATGTAAATCTATGTAGAAACAGTAACCGGTTACAGTGTTAATGTGATGTATGGTATGCGTGAACTTACCTTTTTAAGTGAAGTAGGAATACCAGACTTCCCAAAGCCGCTCCCACCATTATTCAGGACAGGACTACCATTGTTGCTAACCAAGAACATAGGAATGAATAACGTGCAGAGTAAAAAAATTGACATATCTGGAGGGAAGTGTTACAGTGAACTACCTTAGTTTCTCCAGAGAAGTTTTAGTGAGGGCTACGAAATAGTACAATGCCATGTGACATGATGGAGGTGGCATGATTTGTTTTGAACATGGTGGCCGAGTGATAGCTCCTAGGAGGTACTCTTCCAGGTAGCCATTAATAGGTTAGACAGAGGTTTTAATCAACGTCTAACAAATTCTTTATTTGACTTCATACCAAGTTATTGCAGAATGTGAGGACAACTAATTTAGGGTTGCGACTACACCCATTAGTCGCGCCCATCTCCCGTTCAATTAAAGGTCTGATGATCTGGTTAAATTTTGTTATCGAGCTTGGGATGGATAAATTTTATCATTGGGATTCTTAACGATGACAACCGTTAACCATATTTTAGTATTGTGGCAATAGTGGTTGAAGGTTTAACCATAGACATTTTCCATGAAGTCTCTTACTTAGATAGTTAAACATGTAAATCCACCATTATATTAAAGTCTGTGATATATTCAATAAAGGCCTATGCATATTCCTTGAACCCGATTTCATATCGGACCCCTATATGGTATAAGTAATGTTTATGCATAGAGATGGTGGAAATGCTAGGTGGGGTTTTAATAATTTAAATGTTAACACTCTATACTTTCACTAGGGAATATGAATGTTTTTAAGTAGGAGACTAGGGTAGAGTGAAGCTATCCCTTAACTATTATTTATGTGGGTATTGTGTAGTGATGAAGAGCCCCCTTCTCTCCTAAGGGTTGTGTGACCTCTTGGTCTAGGATCGATCAAGATACTTATTCTGATTGACTCTCTGGGTCTCTACTAGGCCACAAACCCACTTACACAGGTCCTTTCCCCAAATACGTAGGTCGTATTAGACCCGCAACTTCTCTCCCAAGCATTGTTCGAAACTCAATGAAAAAAGAGCGCTAGCTACTCTCAGCTAAGCCCTTTCTCCCTCATGACCACTGGTGGTGACCACGCGCTCAAGTGAAATGCGCATTGTGATTTCACATTTTGCGTCCCTGGGAGTTTTGATAGCTCTGTTCACTTGATAGACTAAATGGCGATGACCCAATATCTATGGTCTAGATCATCCCATGATCGACGACTGCGATCAAGATGACATTTCACATTTCGTGACTTTGGAGTTCCCTTGCCTCCATTCTCCCGATAGTCGAAATTGCAATGACACTGGATAAACGGTCCTGGTCTCTCCTCATAGCTGACGGTCACACTGATATTAGGACTTCATGTTTTGAGTTGTCAAAATACGTGTCACCTCCAATATTTCAATCCCCGAAATGTCGATATTTAACCCCGGACAATCAACGGTCCAGATCTCTCCTGCATTCAATGGCTTAGGTCAAGTCACGGAATCGGGCTTCACAAATTCTTAGTTTTTTGTCCTTTGAATCCTCCAAAGAATGAGTCAGCGAAACGCTGGTGTGACATCTCCAAAAATAAAATATTTTTAAATTTAAAATTCCCTGGAAATTTATCCCGTTTTTAGTAAATTTGAATTTGGAAAATTTTTGCCATTTATGGAAATTCTGAATTTCGAATTTCGAACTTGATAATTGTAATTAAGTATTATGATCATTGGGAAGAGACCTCACTCGACCCAACTAACTATTTGACTATGAAACATGTATGAAAACAAAATAATTTATATTGATTGCAGGAGGACAAATGGAACAACCATGTTAAATTTACCTGACCATGACTCCATGAGTGGGGAACATGTTGGAACTACCTCTAGGATGATTGTTACAAGTGGAAAATTAGTGATTTCACCATTGGAAGCCCCTAGAAATCAGGGATTTAGAAAGATGTGAAAATTCCCAAGGGAGGGAAAAGACCTGGGCAAATTGATAAATGGCATATGTGAGGAGGCAGGATGCTGCCAAGTATGTTGGGAAAAGAGACTATTGAATTTTTTCCTTGTTGTTATGAACACTACTGAATGAGTATGAGGCAAGAAAGGACCTACTGAAATTGAAGGACATTGATGAGGAGGATTTTCCAAGTTCACCCTCTTAGATTCATGGCCAGGTTAGGGGGTGAATAAGGCATGTGACATTGGCTGCCCTATTCCATGGTTGGGAGGAACGTGGTTATTCCCTTTGCCTTCCTGTGAATTTTGTTCAGATATGTTAATCTCCTCGTTCTTTGTTTTGAATTATTTTAGATATCTGATATTATGCATCTGTTGGATTAAGTTGAATAATTTCCATGGGTGATATATATCCGTCGGTATGAAGTTTACAGTCAAAAGTTAAAATCTAAGTAGAGATACTTGCACACACCTGAACTGGAAGAACAGATATATCTACATGAATGTGTTTATGTCTATAACTATATTATTAGGAAGACTTATCCATGGATAATAAGGAGTTCAGCAAATTTGTATATATGTTACATATGAACTCATATATATATATATATATATATATAATTATAGTTTTGTATATGCTATAGGTATGAGTGTATTGGTATGGTTCTGCATGTTATATATATTGGATAGTCATCTATGATATTAAGGGATATACTCATAATACTACTATAAGGGTGAACCATTGTCATTATAGGTCCCAGGTACAAGTGTACAGGTTTATAAATAACATCGATTATCTCTAGCAGTAATGGAATTAATTATGGACAGTGAACGAAGTTACAATTACTGGGTCTTAGTCGAGCCTAAGATAAATCTTTTTCTACCAAAAACAACTAAATTCATCTCATATTTTCTGAAACTTCAAGTCCTGGTAACACCTCTACCGGTCAAGAGATCATCATGAGTCATATGATTTAAAAAAAAAAAGGAATTTATTCTTGTAGTGGACTTTCAAAGTGTGTAAACTTTTGTAGAAACTGAGAAAATTTCAGAGGTTTTATTTTCCTTGTAACAGTACAGATTTAAAGCCAGAAAACTATTTAGGGGTTTACGAAGTATCAAATACCCTTACGATTAGGGTTAGGGATACATATGCAAATGTTCATTCAATAATTATTATAACGAATGGCATAGAATTAGTAGCATACACTTATAAAGGAATATTCCATAATCAAAACACAATATCATATCCCATATTACACTGATAAAACTCGGGTTCTTATTAATACATAAGTTGTCTCTTCCATCTACACCATTTTGACAAGAAAACGGAGAAAAATGATTAATTCAGACTTTCTCACAATTCGTAAATAGGGTATTTAGTTCCAAAAAATTGGAGTACCCTTGGATTGAACACAAAGAAAGGTCGGTCCAGACTACTATAGATCCAGGATAAAATATCACAAGAGAAACATAAGTGTTTTCTTTATTATCAACACTATTATAGGTATGTCAAAGATCTACGATGTCAAAAACGAATTGAATAAGGTTACAAGGGCTAGAAATAAAATACCATTCTTAAATTCTCTTCCTTTCAGAAGTGTTAGGAAAATAGTTCTGTATATAAAAAGGAAATCAATCATATTCTTCCTTCGAATAATGCTTAGTAAAAATCATAGTAAGAAATAGATTTAATTTAGTAATTATACAAAAAAATTTAAAGTTGATTTCTCTAAATTTGACTGTGAGAAGGAGTAACGAAGTTATAAGCTAATACACAGGGAACCAATCACAGAGTTGATTCCATAGTTGAATTATTCTATCACCATCTTTCTAAGCCTATCCGATAGGGGGAAAGTGGAACCCAAGTACCTATTAAGGGGTGGCATCCCCGTATGTGCATCCTCGCATGGTCGAAAACCATGCATACAGTTGTAGGGAAATGTCCTTAAGATTTCGTTCAACCGAAAATACAAATAAAGTAAAAAAAATAAAACAAGTAACCTTAGGAAAGAAAGCATGCCAAAGTAATACTGAACTTAAGTGGAGGGATACGACACCCTTCACCATTTCCAGGAGCCACGAACTTCTCCAGACCAGGAAGGGGAAGAGGATTCCTAGTCTCCCTGATGGGTACCCTTGCAAAAACCAAAGGGCCCCATCATTAGTGTAAGAATCAATGAATGACCGAAATAATATTTGAGTAAAAGACCCATTACACGAATACTGGAATCCAAAAAATGGGCATATTAAGTTTAAAATACAAGAACCAACTTACAACAATTTAAAGAAAACAATAGAACAGAACCAATGCTCTATCTAACACTATACAAATAAATTAAAGGAAACACAGAGTCAATACGATGTTGAAACTCCAAATGTTCATTCCCTTGTAAGACGCTTGGAAAGAGAAAGGGGCCACACAAAACATAACCCGAACATCTTTAACCATAGTCAGGGCATAATACCGCGCAAGCATTTAGCCAACCACTAATCTTTCAGGGAGACAATCAAATAAAGAAAAACACGGTCCTATGAGTTATCAAGGAGAATTGGGAGAACAGGGATAGATGAACCCCTTTTCACTTCACAACCCAGACAAAAATAACTTACAAAAGAAATACCAGTATTATAAAAGAATTAGGTTTGATACATAGATGTGTTTAAAGCCATAACACAGTTAAACATACGATTTATTTCCGATGAAGAATAATCCTGGATTGGTAACAAAGGAACGGCGAGTGCAGGGTGGGAGAAAGAAGGGATTACAGGCAAGAAACAAGATAGTACCGAAATAGAAGCTGAGAAAGACATAGAAAACCTACAGTAAACCAAGGAAATTATTATGTCAGGATAAACACTTACCGAACAGGGAAAAATGAGAGACGTTCCAAGCTACCATGCCCCTCGTACAGTATGATCGAGAAACAAAATTAAGATGCAATATTATAACTCAGAGTAGTTTTTTCACCAAGAAAGAAAATGAGTCATGGCAGTTACCATAAAACACAAACCCCATGCCTATTGAATGTGGTGGGTATGCCGAGGAGATGTACCATGTGACAACAGTGATGTGGAGTTTCCACATTGGGTAAGGGTACAAGATGACTCTTGTTACCTCCACCTCCATTAATGGTTGAGAAATGACTTAAATTCGACTGTCATTATGTCTAGTCACATTTATTATCTCTTAGAGGACAAGTAAGGATCTTCTTGCAACCCCTTTCGACTAGTTCAGTTAGTGTCGGTGGTTGGATTCAGTTAAGTCGGGGAAGGGATCAAACAACTTCCACTTCAAATCCCGCTTCCAACTAAATAGTTATTGGGTTATGAATTCTCAGTCAATGGATTTAATTCCAAAGAACCCCTCGAGTTCGGGGTCACTTTTATCAATAGTAAAACCAATAAATTTAACACTTAAGCAATTATTTCTACCCCCTTCCTTGTTTCTCTAAAGTTTTTGGGGTTCTGAAGTACAGGCCTGTTCACATTTATGAATGTGGATTTTAATCGATGGGTTGGAAACCTAAGAACTATGCCTATGTCTATTTTCTCATTGTTACAAATCTTTTAACCTATAACCACTTGCAGGGACAAGTGCAACTTATTTGAGTATCGAAGAATAAATACTAGACTATGGAAAGAGAAATTGATTACACAGGGTATCATGTTAAAGTTTAATCCCCTTATTATAAATCTATCTTTCAAACTTAGAGTCTAATTCTCTTAGAGGATTTTTTTTTTTTTTTTTCATGTCGAAATTGAGGTTTATTACATATGGTATCAGAGAAAAAGTTACAACATTGGGTCTAAACACAACCACATTAGTTGCTTAATATATATTTTGATTTATGTAAAACTAATAAATCTTATGGTTACAAACAAAAATCCCTTTTTGTTTTGTGTTAATTATGGCAGCTCAGGATGATGCAGAAGTTGGGATGGGAGAAAATACGCAACAAAGACCCCCTGGATATCCTAGATAGAACAATGACGAAATATCACCCATGGAGGTGTTGGCAACAATGAGGAATCTTATTGTTGAACTACAGATTTTCAAATCCAACAATGAAAAATTGAAGAAAGCACAGTAGGAACAACAAGATATAAATGAAGTCCTACTATGCAATATAGTCACCAAGAAAATCCCAAAGGATGATAAACATGACAAAGAGGTCAACAAAAGAGCCTCCAAGAACTCCGGGCCGAAAACAAAAAAAGGAGACAGTTCTTCTGAAGGAACACCTTCAGCTGAAGAGAAAACTAAACCAGACAGAAAAAAAAAAACAAGTAGACCACCTTGAAGGAGAATTTAAAAATATTAAACCAACTACCTTTGATGGAGAATCCAGTACAGGAGAAGAAGCTGAGGCATGGTTTTTGGACATCAAAAAATACTTTAAGATCTACAATTATTCCAGCAACTTGAAGGTCAGAATGGCCATCTACAATCTAAAAGGGAAGTCCGACATTTGGTGGAAAGACCTAAAATTGGCCAAGGGCCTACAGGAGAAATAGTTGGAATCGTCTGACTTTAAGAAGTATTTCAAGAAACAATACCTTTTTGAAATCTATTATGAAAATAAGACGAAAGAATTTTATGAGTTACGACTCGAACAGATGACGATGGAGGACCTTACAAATAAATTTCTGGAAATACTAAGGTTTGTACCGTACATCCGGGAGGATAAGTGATGCAGGAGCATCGCTTACTCCATCAAGCAAGCCAGCGCATGGGAAGAAGAGACAGCTGGACAACGCCAGCATTCAAATTTTGGAACCATTGTAATATGGTTGTGCCAAACATTAATACGTTGATGTGATGAAGCGCATTTGTACATGTAACGGACCTTGAGCGGATAAGCTCTCGTCCTTAGGTAGCTGAGGCATTTACTTAGATTTAATGCAAGTAGATAGAATAGTTAACTGTAGATTAGACAGTTTATCTTTCGAGAGGGAAAACGGAGTAAAGACACCCTCCCTTGTATCATTGTAGGATTATCAAGCATTAACAAGAAGAAGGGAGCAGAGCAGAGAGAGAGTTGTGAAGAAACCTCCATGTACAGTTGTTGAATTAATAAGAAGAGTTTTGATTCAATTCCATGGACGTGTTTGATCTCTGTGTGCTGTTAGTATTGTTCTTGTGCATGTTTGCTTCTTTCTATGCTTATCTTTTATATGCTACATATGTGATTGCATATCAGGTTAGAAACCTGAGAGAATGAGTTTCAATTGTTTCTCTGCTTAGGCCAGGAGATTCCTGCATCGAGTGCAGTTGAATACCTCCGCATAGAGTGCGTCGAGGAGGCTAAGTAGTTGAACCTTTGTTATTATTTCGTTGAGAATGGATTAGAGTTATTCGAGCCGTGCAGGTGAGTGTAGGTCGAATTTGAGTCTCAGTAGCAAGTCTGAGAAGGGTAAAGTCGAAGTCGTTGTGAGCGTGAATGCGCAAGGGCCAGAAGACTTCATCACTTCTGGAGGTGATTGAAGGCCGAGCACAGGGAGCATGTTCGAGAAATTCTTGAAGGAGTCCGAGTTGGTAAAAGCTCAGGAGAGATAGCCCCTTTTGTTCGCTGAAGAAATCGACCCAGCAGAGGTCGCACAGGACGAAGGTGGCGGAGCATAGATCTCCTCATAGAGGAAGAGAATCGATGACTTGGAATCATCGTGCAAGCTCGCGAAGTCCTGTGGATCGTTGGATCTGGGAGAAGGAGTGAGGCGGTTAACCCTCGGCGCAAGGAGAACTCAGTTATCATCGCTTATCGGCACATCGGGTGGCGAGTGCAGAATTCAGGCACGCCGAGGTCGCGAAGCGGCGAGGACCCGAAAAGACGAGATAAGGTCACAAGGATGCGAAGCGTGAGAAACGACGTCCCGGAGACCCCATGCATGGCACAAGTCATAGGCGGGTGATGTGACAGGTGACCGTGGAATCTCGGATCTCAGGACCTGGGAACCCGAAGACATAGTGCGCGAGCTACGATAGCGAGAGGTCCTGACACGTGAGGAAGGTCAACGCTGACTAGGGATATCAGATCTCGAGGATTCGAGGACTTAGCCTACAAGCGTGGGACTCGCGAAGTCGCGAGAGCCGATCCTCCAATAATCAAAGTAGAGAGGAATCGGGCGAGTGGAAGACTGTGGGTTAAGACTCCCGAGGGAGCAGGAAGAATATTGATTCTTCGGGCCGTAAGAAAGAGAAGGTCCTGGTGGGTGCGGCTGTGTGAGGAGGCCAGTCGGCAGTCAAGTGGTATCAGAGCCCAGAAAGGGTAGGAAGTTCTGTTTGGTCAGGTAGCAGAGAAGAACAGGTACATAATGCCGCCCAGGAGAGAGAGGCAGTCACCTGACCGTGAGGACAGGGATGCCCGAAGAAGGGGTAGGCCAGCAGGGAATCTTGAAATGGAGCGACAAATACGAGATCTCAGGGCGATACTCGAAGATATGGAGACCACCCAGAGGCGTGGAGTCGACGCAGGAGAGTTCAGTGATCCTGAGGTTGAGGAGGAGGCTGGACATGATGAAGGGGAGGTCTCAGCAGAGGATGCTGCAACCAAGAGGTTGATCAAAGCCATTTCGAGGATGAGCTCGAAAACGAAGATGGACATTCCTGTCTATGAGGGAAGTATAAACACTGAAGAGTTGTTGGATTGGATCCGAGCACTCGACACCTACTTCGATTATGAGGATATCGAAGAGGACAAGAAGGTGAGACATGCTGTCACCAAATTGAAGGGACATGCCGCCTTATGGTGGGACGAGCTGCAGGCAGACAGACGTTCCAAAGGAAAACAAAAGATAAAGAGCTGGGATCAGATGATCGCCAAGATGAAGGTGAAGTTCATTCCGAGGGACTACCATATCACTCTGTTCAGGCGCATGCAGAACCTGAGATAGAAGCTGATGACGGTGAAGGAGTACACCGAGGAGTTCTACAGGCTCAACCTTTGAGCAGGTCATCAGGAGAATGATGACGAAAAGGTGGCGAGGTACCTGAATGGTCTTAGGTATGACATTCAGGATGAGCTGAGCATGCTGACCATCCAAACAGTTGAGGATGCATACCAAATGGCTCTGAAAGAAGAAGAAAAGCTGAGCCGCAAGCAGGGACAACGAGGGAGAGGCAGGAGCCAGCCTAGAGGCAAGGCGGTTTCCCAGAAAGAAATTCAAAAGCCCAAGGAGGATTGGAAGAAACCTCAGGGGAGAGATGAAAGAGGTGGAACCTCACAGCAGAGGCAGCAAGATGATCAGCAAGGTGGATATGCTGACGCAAATACGTTTCCTCGTACCCGAGGTAGAGGAAGAGGTCGAGGAGGAGTTATCACATGTTTCACGTGTGGTAAAGACGGTCATAAAGCCATTGATTGTCCAGAAAGGAAGATGGATGGAGGAAGAGCTCACGTCGCTGAGGTACAGAGGCATGGCGAAGAGGAAGAAGGCAACGAAAGTGGGAAGTCGCTGATAGTGCATAAGATCCTCTTGAAACCCAAGAAAGAGGTGGACACAGCTCAGAGGTGCCAACTGTTCCGAACGACTTGCAAGACCCAGGGCTGGAAATGCAAGGTTATAGTGGACAGTGGGAGCATAGATAATCTCATCTCGGTCGAGATGGTGGAGAAATTGGAGCTGAAGACGCGCAAACACCCGAGTCCTTACAAAGTGACATGGCTGCAGAAAGGACACCAGGTACGTGTTACAAAACAATGCTTGGTAAATTTTAAAATGGGTGATTATAGAGATGAAATCCTGTGTGATGTCATTCCCATGGATGTCTGTCATG
>ML796740.1:96575-117567 GCA_009831015.1 Picea engelmannii
ATATATAATATATGTTTTTTATATATATTATATATATATATATATATATATATATATATATATATATATATATATACATACATTTAATATATAAAAAACATATAATATATATGTTTTATATATTAAATCATATTTTAATATATGTGTGTGTATGTGTGTGTTATATATATAGAACATATATATAGAGAGATTTTTTAAGTGTCATGGGAGTTGGGCTAGATTAAGCTAGGCTTGCGGGGGATAGCGTGATGTCTGACATCACGTCATCTCTCCCATGGACCTGGCCTAGGTCCCATGGCCGCCCACAGGACCTGGACCAGGCCTGTGGGGCAGTTGTGGCGATATCAAGCATCGCGCCAACGCCGCCCCTCCCCGAGGGGTTGGGGCGATGGCGAGCATCGGGCCAACCCTTCTGTAGACCTAACCCAGGTCCTGTGACACATAAAACACACACACACACACACACACACACATATAAAACATACAATATATATGTTATAATATATATATGGTTTTATAAATATATTATATGTAAATATGATTTTTTTCGTAAATATCTAAAAAAAATCATATTTACATATAACATATAAGTTTTAATATATAAAACTCAATAAAATCAATACGTACAAAGCCCTGATTAAAAGAAAAAAAAGATACTATATTAATAAAAAGGCAAGAGCAACTTTCACAACTATATAAGTTTGATCCTAAGAAGTTCTGGAGCCAAATTCTGAAACACAATACTAAAGAAAATAATAGGATTCCCTTAACGGACTGAAATTCCTACCTTAAAAGTCTTTACGGGTTCCCTAATGCCATGGACACCATTCTTATCATACCTACAAAGGAAAAAGTTTTTTCTTTAGATGACATAGAGTTCGGGGTTAAGCGGCTCGCAAATGGAAAAGCTAAGGACATTGAAGGATACCAAGATGAAATTTTTAAAATCGGAGGGTCAATCCTTATCCCTCACATACACAAGCTCCCCAATTTATTAGTCAAGCAGGGCTTCCCTAAACCCTGGATGCAAAGCCTCATTGTTCCTATTTTTGAAAATGGGGATAAAAACATTCCCTGTAATTATAGGACCATTATGATTAGCCCGATTTTAACCAAGATTTATGGAATTATTTTGGAAAAGAAGATTAGCATTTCACTAGAAAGTCATGATAAAAGAGCTAAAGGATAGGTCGGGTTTAGGAGATATCATTCAACTGTGGACCATCTGGTTACATTTAGGATCATTGCATAGGAGTTCTGCAATACTAAAACCAATCGTTTTTGTTGTTTTGTTGACTTTAGAAAAGATTTTGACATGGTTTCTAGGAAAAACCTTTGGAATAGTTTGGAAGAGATAAAAGTTCCTCTCAAGTTGAGGGATGTTTCAATATGGATTTATGAGAACGTTATTTGTAAGTTTAAAAACACTGAGGTTTGGTCAAAAGAGATTAACTACAATATCAGAGTCAAACAAGGTTGTCCCTTGTCCCCTACCCTTTTTGGCATATACATTGATAAATTAGAAGAATGCTTGGAAAAAGAAGGTTGTGTCAGCCCTACTCTCACAGGTATAGTCATCAATATTCTTCTTTATGATGATGATATTGTTCTTATGGAAAGGAGTCTCCATGATCTTGAAAACCAACTAAGAGTCCTCAAGGATTTTTTCTCCAATATGGGTATGATTGTTAATACTGATAAGACTAAGGTCATGATTATTAAATCCAATAAGATCCCTTATGATACCTTGGTATATGACAACAACAACTTGGAGGAAGTGACTTGATACAAATATCTTGGAATTGATATTCACCACAAGCTTAATTGGAATTATAACATTGAGAAAAGGATTATTGGGGGATGGAAAGCTTATTATGGGCTTGAAAACAATTGTAAATCAGTTGAACTTTGGAGTTGGGATAAGAAGAAACTCCTCTTTGAGACTCTTGTTACACCTATTATTCTTTATGGGTGTGAAGTATGGGGCTGTAGTATCTCTCGTGAATCCTGGAGAAAGATAGAGAAAATACAAAATAATTTTATAGCATATAATCTCAAAATTAAAGGAAATACGCCTTATCCCATCCTCCTCGTAGAAACCAACCTCTCCCCCATTGTGAGCATGACTATGAATAGATACCTAATGTATAAGAAAAAGTTAAACAACATGGAAGACAAGAGGCTACCTAAAATTGCTTCCAAATCAAGTCATAACCACCATCGACTCAAGCGAGGATGGCATAAAGACATTCGGTCTTGGATAAACTATTGGGGAATCATGGAAGAAACCATTTTGCAGAATAAAGATACTATTAAAAAAATGTCAAATCAAAATTTAAGGAAAAAATGTGGTGTGATAAAGAGTTAGAGGAAAAAAGAAAATTAAGGTATTATAAATATGTAATCAACCCTAATGTAGAAGATCAAAATTATCTATTTGTTTTGCCAAGTGTAAAGAAAAAAATAATCTTTGTTAAGATAAGAACAAATTCTCACGAGCTCCATAGTGAAACTGGGCGGTGGTCAATTCCTAAATCTCCATGGGATGAAAGAATGTGTCACCTTTGTGGCACTAAAAAGGTCGAAGATGAAAATCACTTTCTCTTAGATTGTCCAGCCTATACCCATATTAAATCTCATTTTCAAGATATTGATCACACTATCAACCTTCCTAACCTCTTAACTCAACAAAAGTATGATGATCTTGGAAAGCTTCTCTTAGTGTTTTTCGAGCACAAAAACAAAATTCAAAAGAATTACAAGTAATCACTTACCCTCTTAAGGTCCGATAGACCAATTAGGTCTTAGTGGATGTTAATCATCATCATCATCATATATTAAAACATATATAATATATGTTTTAATATATAAAACATATATTTTATATGTTTTAATATAAAAAGAAACATATATTTTATATGTTTTAATATAAAATAAAACATATATATGTTTTATATATATAAGTTTTTTTAAGTTTTTTTATTTATTTTCGTTAAATATGTTTTATTTTAGATTTTTTTTCTTAAAATATTTTATTAATTTTTTATTTTTTTTAAGTTTGAAGTTATTTTTTGTTGTTTAAAAAAAAACGTATTTTTTTTTTAAATTATTGTTTTCCAACAAAATTTTAAATTTTTCTCGTTTCTTTTTAGTTTTTCTTTGGTTTTCACCATTTTGTGAAGGTTTGTTGTTGTTTTTTTAAATTTCAATTTTAAATATGTTTTTGTCTTGATTAAAAAATATATATTTCTGAAGATTTTCTCTTTTCTTTTTATTTATTTTTTAATGTAAATTTAAGAAAAAATAAATAAAAAGATAGTAAATAAATTTTCAAGTGACCATTTACTATCTAATTTTGGGTTTTTCATTCCTATAGAGATTTGTTGTCAAGGCCACAATTTGAATTAGGTCATAATTAGTTGTAATTTTAGCATTTAGAAAATTCATTTTACTTTAGGTAGCATTATGTTTTTACTTAGGTGTTGATTTTAAGATTTTTCTAAACAACTATTTTATGTTTTAAGGCCATGCTTGAAAAAAGTTGTAATTTTGACCCAGTCAGAAAAAATTGGCGCTATCGGTAACACCACATTCTGATTTAGGGGTTGATTTTAAAGTTTTTTTGAGCAATTGTTTTATCCTTTAAGCCCATGCTTGAAATAAGTTGTAATTTTAACCCGGTTACAAAAAATGGTGCTACTGGTAGCACCACTTTTTGATTTGAGGGTTGATTTTAATTTTTTTTTGAGAATCCATTTGATCCTTTAAGCCCATGCTTGAAAAGAGTTGTAATTTTGACCTGGTTAAAAAAAATGGTTCTATCGGTAGCACCACTGTTTGATTTGGGGGTTGATTTTCATATTTTTTATGCAAAAATATGGGTTTTAAGGGCCAGAGTTCTCATTTTTAGGTCATAGTTCTCATTAAGTTGGTAATTGTGTTCCTATAGAACTCCTATGTCTACTCCTTAAGTGTCATCAATTTCTGTCTCAGGTTCTACATTTTCTTGAACATATTGATCTAATAATCTTTGGGCATGAATTTAGTCTTCAACTTGGCTACCATTGTGTCCCAACTCTTTATCTTTTGCTTGCCTTTGCTTCTCCTTTCAGCCTGCAAATCATCCCACCATAGCGCTGCATGTCCTTTTAGTCTGCTAACAACATGTCTCACCCTCCTCTCTTCATCGACATTTTCATAGTCGAAATGTTTGTCCATGGATCTTATCCAATCCAGCATATCTTCAACATCTAAATTTTCTTCATACATTTGGACCTCCATCTTGGCTCTGCCTCCCAATCTGGAAACTTCTCTCAACAAGTGTTCTTCGGCCACATCCTCTCCTGCATCTTCTTTGACGACATTCTCGCCCACTACTTATTCACTCTCTACAACGCTGGCATCTCCAACATCAGGTTCTTGTCTCTGCGTTCCCTCCATCGCTTCTAATCTTTCACAGAGTTCTCGCATCTCCCTTTCTACATCTCGATTGGCCAAAGGTGTTTTGTTCATCTCCTTGGAGGCATTGTGTTGATTGTCTATCACACATAGAGTACAACTTCAATTTCTTTTGTCAACTCTCCTTTTCCTGTTGTCTGCAAGAAATACTTTCATCTCTGATACCACTTGATGCAAACCCCCCTTATCTCTTAAGGGTTTTGCAACCTCCCAGCCTAGGATCGATCATGATACTGAGTCTGATTCACTCTTCAGGTCTCTTCTAGCCCCCAAACCCACTTACATAGGTCCTTTCCCAAAATACGCAGGTTTTCTAAGACTGATGGCTTCTCTCCCAAGCATGGTTCGAACCTCAATGCCAAATGGGCGCTAGCTCATCTCAGCTAATCCCTTTCTCCCTTGTGACCACTAGCGGTGACCATGCACTCGAGTCAAATGTGTGTCACGATTTCGCATTTCATGACCCTGGGAGTGTTGCTACCTCCGTTCACCCAATAGCCGAAATCATGATGACCCAAGTTCTATAGTCCATATCTTCCCTTGATCGACGAATGTGGTCAAGTCGACATTTCATGTTTCGTGACTTCAGAGTTCCCTTGCCTCTGTTCTCCCGATAGGAGAAATTGTGATGACTTTGGATCAACGGTCCAGGTCTCACCTCATAACTGATGGTCACTATGATTTTGGGACTTCATGTTTCACGAAGTCAAAATATTTGTCACCTCCAATCTTTCGATCCCTGAATTGTTGATATTTCACCCTGGAAAATCAATGCTCCAGATCTCTCCTAGATCCAACGACTCAGATCAAGTCACGGACTCAGGCTTCACAAATTCTTAGGGTTTTGTCCTTTGACTCCTCCAAAGAATGAGTCAGTGAAACGCTGGTTGTTCACCACGCATCCCTCCTGATGGAAGGTTTTGATTCTCTAGCATTCAGGTCCAACAACTGAGATACTTTCCCCATTGCACTTACACTATATTGAGAATTAGAAGATCTTATGGGTGTTCAAAGGTCTCAAGCCTTTGCTCCTTCGATGAGTCTGATTCTTGGACATCTTTAACACTTATGAGAAGTGTTACTCCTGTAGATCTAGGTCTCGTGAAAAGTTCAATTTCTCACGCACTCCTTGCATTCCATGGATTTCAATAAATCAGATCCTCGGGATGTCGGGAAGATAAATTTATCTCGACCTCTTGGCATTCTCCTTTCCTGACTCTTCAACGCTTAGCTGAATCTAGAATATATGCACTCTGTGCACCAGACCTTCACACAAGTTTAGGGTTCTTGTGGACGACTATGCACTCCTTGCACCAATCTCTTTGCACTCCTTGCAAAGGGAAAGTATCATGTTATCTCTTCTGAGATTCAGAACCAAAATAGATTCCATCAACGCACTCCTTGCGTTTTGTGTGCACACCTTACACTACTTCCGCAGAAGAGAAACAATTGAAACTTATCATAACATTCACAACTCCATCTACTCAAAATGAGATTCATTCATTCATGAAAATACAATACAGAGAATTGAAAGAAATGTTCACACCATGCCTTGGATCAATCTTCCTCCTTTCTATTCATAAGTGAAAATGGTTACAACTGCGATTCCAAAAAAAATATCGAAACTTGAGATTTTTTCTCCTATCTCCTATTATGTTGTTTACCGATTAACTAGCCACATGTGGGCATACCAAAATTCTATTTATCAAAGAGGCTCTTAGGGTTCCCCCTGGCTACTTGTCTACTCTAAAACTTGTTCTAATGAATATCTAGACTAATCACATTCTAGAGTCGTAGTGGAGTCTTCCACTTCGCTTGTAATCGTTCAAGCATGCCTCCAACATTTCCCTTATTGATTTCAAGCATTCCCCAAAGATTAATTTCGATGCTGAGTTGAGGCAGACTTCAAAATGTCTCCTTTGACTGCCAACGTTGAGCCCACATAGAGATTCCTTAATGTTGATAAGTCTTGCTCATGCGAGTGACAACGATGTTCCTATATATGATAAAGTATCTTATATAATTCAGATATAAAGTCTCTTATATATGGTATGATGGTTGTATCCATGAAATGGTAAATGTAAACCTTGCAAAAGTTAATAGTGATGACAAATCTACCTGCATATATTAAGTTTATGACTTTCGAACTAAGTTATTCAAGAGGAGAGAGATTTGATGTCCCTAATAAAAAAAATTAATTTATTTTGTAAATTTGGGTAACATTACGTATAGTATTAGAGCAAAGGTTACAACACTTGTACCTCAAATCGGGGCTAAAGTTTTTCGTTTAGTACATGTTATTCTATTAAATGAAAAACTATCAAAAACACTTACTATTACAAACAATTTTTTTTTGTTTATGGTGTGATAATGTCAACATAGAATGAAGAGGAGATTGGAATTGAGGAGAATCCCAAGCAAGGACCTGCTAAAGAGCCTAGGCAAAATAATTAAGGAAGTTCAGTTACCGATGTTATTGAAACAATGAGGAACCTTATCATGGAAATGCAAGTTTTCAAGGAAGATAATGAGAAACTGAAAAAGGCACATGAAGACCAGTATGAAATAAATGAAGTACTACTTCATATAATAGTAACAAATAAGATCCCAAAAGACAATGAAAAGGAAGAATAGGTTATAAAAAGAGCCTCCAAAAATTATGGTCCTAAAGAAGAAAATGAGAACAGTTCTTTCAAAGGAACATGAATAGCAGAAAATAAAACAACCACAAGAAGAAAGAGGAAACAGGTGGACCACCTAGAGGGTGAACTTAAGAAAATCAAACCATCCACCTTTGACGAAGAATCTAGGACAGGGGAGGAGTTTGAAGCATGGTTACTGGACATAAAAAAGTTTTTCCAGATTTATAACTATTCCAGCAACATGAAGGTCAGAATGGCCATTTATAACCTGAAAGGAAAGGCGAGTATATGGTGGTAGGACCTGAAGTTGGCCAAGAGTTGAAATGAAAAACAGATGGAATGGTCGGATTTCAAGAAATACTTTAAGAAATAGTACTTATGATAAATGTATTATGAGAGAGAGACCAAAGAATTCTATGAGCTAATACTCAGCCAAATGACCATGGATGACCTGATGAACAAATTTATTGAGTTATTAAGATATGTTCCTTATATCAAGGAAGACAAAGTAAAAATCCAGCAGTTGCTAAGATGCTTACCACAGTCCTATAAGGACAAAATTGAATTCAACAACCCCAAAACCTTCAACAAAGTTTTTAGAAAGGCTCAGATGTGGTATGACCAATACAAACAGGGGTTTGAACTTCTCAAATCTTGGAAGGATAAGAAACATGATAGAATGAATCAGTGGAAGAAGGGCTTCCAACCATCCCTTTCCAGAATGTGGAAAATAATTTCAAAAGGAAAGACTTTAAGTCCAATAATCAGAACAGCTAAGGGGGAGGGAGACTAGTTAATTTTGGAACCAAGAAGTTTGGGGACATCCCCGGGGAACTATTAAAATGATGGGAATGTGGACAACCTCATTTAAGAAGGAACTGTCCACATTTAACTTCAACAGTTGAAGGAAAAATTAATAATAATCGTATTTCTATTTTAATTGATTCGAGAGCTACTCTGAGTTATGTTACTCCTGGTGTAGTTTATTCAAACAAGATTAAGAAAGTAAATCATACAAAATCTTGGTCAATATAGCTAGAAATAGGGACACAAAGGAAATTAACAAATTTCATTTCTGATTGTGAACTCAGTTTAGATGGTCAAAATGCAAATTTAAATATGAATATTCTACCGTTAGGGTCGTACAATATGATTATTGGAATGGACTAGTTAGAGAAGAATAAAGTAATTTTTTATTTTTATGAAAATTCACTTACATACAGAGACAAAAAAAACAAAATTAAGATGGTACAAGGCATAAAAAAACTAGTCTCAGTTTGGCAACTTTCAGCAATGCAGTTTAAGAACTGCATGCATAAAGGTTGCCAGATTTATGTTATTCAAGTGACAAATCTGTTGGAAAAAGAAAATAAACCCAACCTAGAAGATTTTACCTTCTTACATGAATTTAGAGACTTATTTGTAGACGAAATACCATAACTATCCCCAAGAAGAGAGATATATTTATCTATTTATCTGTCGCATGGATCAACTCCTATATCTAAGGCACGCTATAGGATGAGTTTACCCGAATTGACATAACTGAAAATTCAACTACAAGAACTGTTGGATAAGGAATACGTCAAATCAAGTGTATCACCTTGGGGAGCACCATCCATTTTTTTAAAAAGAAAGACGGAACTTTAAGATTATGTATTGGTTATCGACAATTAAACAAAATGACTGTTAAGAAAAAATATCCCCTACCCAGAAGCAATGATCTGTTTGATCAAGTGGGAGGGGAAAAGATTTTTTCTAAGTTAGATTTAAGATCTGGTTATCCCCGGGATAGAATAAAGGATGAAGACATAAGTAAAGCGTCGTTTAGAATGAGATATGGACATTATGAATTTGGTTTTATACTATTTGGTCTCACTAACGCACCAGGAACATTTATGTGTTTAATGCATAGAATACTTAGTCAGTATATGGATAATTTTGTTTTGCTATTTATTGATGACATTCTAGTGTATTTGAACATGGAATAAGAACACGAAGAAAATCTAAGGATAGTATTGTAGACATTAATAAAACACAAGTTGTATGCAAAATTTGACAAATGTGACTTGTACCAAAAGAGAATACAATACCTAGGACATGTAATATCTGAAGAAGGTATTGCAGTCGACCTTGAGAAGATAAGAGGCATCATGGAATGGCCTATCCCTAAGGATGTGGCAGACATCCAATCATTCATGGGGATTATCGATTACTACTGCAGATTTATCGAGGGATTCTCCAAGATTGCATTCCCAATCACATCCCTACAGAAAAAGGGGACCAAGTTTATTTGGTTGCAGAAATGTCAGGAAATTTTTAATAAGTTAAAATAATTGTTAACAACCACCCCTATTTTATGGGTAGCAGACCCTGATCAAGACTTTATAGTCTATGTGGATGCGATCAAAGAAGGTTTGAGAGGTTTCCTAACTGAAGGGAACATTATTTGTTATGAGTCACAAAAACTAAAAGAGCATGAATGAAACTACGTCACTAATGACTTGAAACTAGAAGTGGTAATTCATGCGTTAAAAATGTGGTGACACTACAGAATGGGTATAAAATTTATGTTGCTAACCAATAACAATGGTGTGAAATTCTTATTCAGTCAACCAGATCTTAACACAAGGCAAGTAAGATGGTTGGCCTTCTTGAGCGAATTTGATTTCGAAGTAAGACACATCAATGGTAAGGAAACAAAAGTGGCAGATGCCTTAAGTAGAAGATTTCATGGGATGTTTGAAATAAATATTAGCAGGGAAGAAAGAGACATTGAACAAAGGATAAAAGTTGCTAGTGTTAATGATGAAAAATACATCAAAACAGTGACAAATTTACAAAACAATGTAGAAAAATTAGACAGAATAGTTCCGAGTTTGGGTAGAAATGGATTACTAAGATTCAAAAATGGGTTGTACATACCATATTATGTTGAATTAAAGCTAACAATTTTGGATGAAGTACACAAGACGCGATATTTTGGTCATCCGGGATACCATAAAATGGTAACAGCATTGAGGAAGTTGTTTTATTGGCCTAACAATGAAAGGTTAGATAGAAAAATACTTATCTAAGTGCCTATATTGTCAACGGGTGAAGGTTGAACACCATCACCCAGCTGGCCTCTTACAACCTCTACCTATACTAGAATGGAAGTGGGAGACTATATCACTGGATTTTATTATAGGTTTTCCTAAAACTCAAAAATAGAATGATTCAATTATGATAGTAATTGATAAACTTAGCAATTCTACACATTTTATTCCTATGAAATCTACTTATAAAGCTATTAACATTGCTGAAATATTTATGGAGGAATTTTTTAGACTGCGTGGTATTCCTAAAATGGTGATTTTGGATAGAGATGTCAAATTTACATCAACGTTTTGGAAAGAATTGTTTGCAGGGTTGAATACTAACTTGAATTTCAGCACAAGCAACCATCCACAAATGGATGGGAAAACTGAATGAACGAACCAGATTGTGGAATATATGTTACAAATGTATGTAAGGATGAAACCAACTAAGTGGGAGAAATACCCGCACTTAGTGGAATTTGCGTACAATAATGGTTATCAGACATCGGATAAGATGAGCCCCTTCAAATTACTATAAGACAAAAAGTGTACAACTCTGATTAGCTGGAATATCTCAGTTGAAAGACTCATGATGGGACCAAAAATGCTCCAGGAAATGGAGAAAACGGTAAGAAAAGTACAACATAATTTAAAGGAGATAGAGGATAGACAGAAAAGCTACGCATATCTGAAAAGAAGACACCAGGAATTTTAAGTTGGAGACCATGTGTATTTAAAAGTAAAAGCAAGAAGAAGTTCATTAAATCTAGGAAAATGTTCAAAGTTGGCACATGGGTTTTGTGTCCCCTTCAATATCTTATCTTGAATTGGACCCATGACATATCAACTTGCACTTCCTACAAATTTAAAAGTTCATAATGTATTTCATGTTTCTTTGTTAAAAAAGTATGTTCATGATCCTACTCACATTATTGATTGGAACATAGTGCAGATGGAACAAGAAGGCGAGTTCCAAGTGGAACCTCTACACATTATGGACAGGAAAGAAACAATATTTTGGAACAAACTCATCACCCAGGTAAAAGTGGAATGGAAGCACTTTAGTCTCGAGGAGGCCACTTGGGAAATGGTGGAAGATTTGGAGAAATCTTATCCAACCCTTTTCTGAGAAAGGAACGAACATTGAGGACGGTGTTGTACTGAAGGGGGAGATAATGTAATATCCCCCAAAAATAATTAATTATTAAAGTTTGTATGAACTTACGAATTTATTTCCATTTTTGGCAAATTCGTATTTGGAAAATTACTTTCATTTATGGAAATTTTGAATTTGGAATTTAATTAATTGTAATTAATTATTGTGACTGTTGGGAAAAGATTTTATTTTCCCAACCAAATCTTTGACTATGACACATGTGTAAGACAAATATTTTTATATTAATTGCTGAAGGACAAATGGAACAACTAGGTTGAAAACAACTGACCATGACTCCATGAGTGGGGAACATACTTGAATTACCTTAGGGATAAATTTTACAAGTGGAAAATGAGGAATTTGGCCACTAGAATCCCCTTAAAATAAGGGATTTGTAAATATGCCAAAATTCCCAAAGAGGGAAAAATACCTAGGCACAAGAGGATTTTTTATATACAACATATGGGAGGAGGCAGGATGTTGCTTAGTATGCTGGGGAAAGTATAACACTTGTTGTTATGAACATTGTTTTGAGTGTTAGGCAAGGGGATTTCTTATCTAAAAGAGGACTATATAGAAAGAGGATCATTGGAATTCACCCTTATGGAATCATGGTAAGGCTAGGGGGTGAATGGAGCAAGTAGTTTGGTGGTTCTGTTCTACAGTTGGGTGGAACTTGGTTGTTCCATTTCTGTTCCAGCTTCGATTTCAGATATGTTATTCTACCTGTTCTATTGATGAATATTTTACTGTGTATTAAGCTTATAGGAATGAGATGAATCTATGATAATTACTTATTCATGCGAACACATTCTCTGAACAGAAATAGTAAAGAAAATGTAAGTTCGATCTGTTCTTTGATATTGGAAATATATTGGTATAAATATGAATGTGGATTTAGGTATAAGTAGGCATAAAGATTTATTAAATATTGCTACATGTAGGATAATCTTAAGTATAGACCTACAGGAAGTGCCTGTGCATGTTTTTTTACAGGTATCCGAATAAATATATATATACAAAGGAATGCATTCAATCTAAATAAAACATAAGTATTGCTATGTTACGCATAACCTGTACCATGTATGTATATATATACGTATAGGTATTCAACTTAAGGAATACTGGATTCTTGTAAATGCCAAACAAAATTCTGGAAGTGAATCCAAGATATATATATATATATATATATATATATATATATATATATATATATATATATATATTGTTGCATGTTTAGATACACCGAGCTGCATAAACATATAATGTATTCTTACACATAAATATTTTATTGACTTCTTCAATCACGTGAGATTTTCAAGTAATATATATTGATCAGTCTATATCAAAGGCAGATAAAATTACAGTCCTTGTTGCATTACAACAAACCCATAAGAAAATTTTTCAGTGGTATATAATACATGCTACGTGTTACATAGGCTGTTCAACAATTAACAAAGTGTTAATATTCTACATAACATATGCTATCAAAAATTTAAATCATGGAATTCGTTTACAATATAAGGTTTCCCCTTTTCAATATGTTTATTCCATTAAGGGATTAAAATACAATTTACTAGTTTATCTATGGAACCCTAGCTAAAAAAATTATCATAATAGAGTGCCCTAGGGTGGAAACCTGTTCCAACAATTAACGAAACCTGGGAAGTAAAAATAAAATGCCAATATTTGAAACTCGAATACCTTTCGAGTGAGGTTATCTCATGGACCCATTTCCTTGGAATGATTAAATCTTGAAAAATGAAATCGGGAATTAATAAACAATGTTAATAAAACCAAAGAAGTTAAATATTGAAGTTTCAGCATACGAATAATACTTAGCTTGAGGTTGGCACGGGAGTTTATCCCATCGGCGTAGCTGAAGTGATCTATCCATAGTTTGAAGGGGAGGAGTGGACCCAGAAATGTCCGATGGGTACCCTCGCAAATAAACTGGGGTCCCATCATTAGTTTTGTAACCAAAAATATTTAACCTAATGCTCCAGAATGTAAACAAGCAAATAGAATAGTGCTAAACATTTAATCCATTTGATCACCAGAACGATAAAGTTCACATAGTATAGTACATGACCCACATAGGTGTTTATTGACCAATTGGATACTTCAATTACTATTTTTCTTTACGCGGATGAAGTGCAATAGACAAGTTCAAACACAGAGTTCCGGGACAAAGAATTTAGAGTAAATATTTTAAACAATTTTAAATTCTAGAACCTATACACACAATCAAATTCTTATGACGGTAACGATTCTGGTACAAATATGAGAAATATGAATAGATTTAGAGTAACGAACCAGTTACTAAACTCTACAAAGTAGCAAGAAAAATTTACCGCACCCACAGGAAATGGTTTATGACCTTATAACATTTAATTCGAGGGTGAAATAATTCACAGTAAGTCTCAGATGCATAACTTCTTTCAAGATCTGATAGTTCAAGGACTCATTCCAGTTTGTCTCTTTACGACTTCATAAGACTCATCTAATAATAAATCAGGAATATTAAATATACAACTTATGCCTATAGTAAATACCATACGCATACCTAGGATCGACTGTAGGAACCAGAGAAGTATTTAACCAAGGGATTCTCGGGCGAGAGGCATGCCGAGAACATTTTTAAATAAAAATGCAATTATAAGTGATAAAGAAAATATCGATGTCATGACTTTTCCGACAAAACCCTCAATACCTTTATGATTGGAGATATTTAAAACCCAGTAAACTCTATTTTCAATCTAAGGGTAAAAAAAGACTTCTCGGATAGAGGGTTGGGAATGCATGGATATGTGCATAGTACACAGAGACCATTCTACGCGACGGATAACCAAGGAGTTTTACTTTTACAACCTTTTATCGATAGTATTTTTTTACCAACAACAGAGGCTTACCCAACGACCAGTTTGGGGAAAATAGCAGATAACACGCGACGCATGGGGTTCTATCCTTCAACCTATGCATAGGACACAAAAAGAATAATAACCAAGTCACAATATGCGAAAGGAATTACACATGCAATGATATAACCACAGGTACCTTAGTCATCGCGTTAGTACTACCAGACTTTACAGAACATATTTACAGGTTATGGAGGCATGATATCTCCCAGAGAATGAGGTAGAAAGTTTAATATTAATTCCATAAAGATAATCACAAAAACCATTAAAGACTGAGAAATTACTTAGTATTACATTTTATTACAGGATAAGGGAATTAATACAATGAGATAACCATGAAGCTGCTAACTCTTAGAGAAACTTTGTAAAACCCTAGTTCAAGAAATGAAAACAAGAGGAGGGGACCAAGATGTAAATCTATGTAGAATTAGTAACTGGTTACAGTGCTAATGTGATATATGCGATGCATGAAATTACCTTTTCAAGTGAAGTAGGAATACCAGACCGCCCGAAGCCTCTCCCACCGTTATTCAGGACCGGAATACCATTTTTGCTAACCAAGAATAGAGGAATGAATAACACACGGAGTAAAACACTCGACATCTCTGGAGGGAAGTGTTACAATTACCTTCCTCGATTTCGCCAGAGAAGTTTTAGTGAGGGCTACATAATAGTACGATGCAATGTGACACGATGGAGGTGGCATGATTTGTTTTGAACACAGTGGTCGAGCGATAGCTTTCAGGAGGTAATATTGCAGGTAGCCATTAATAGGTTAGACAGAGGTTTTAATCAACGTCTTACAAATCCTTTATTCGAATTCATACCAAGTTATTGCAGAATATGAGGAAAATTGATTTAGGGTTGCGACTACACCCATTAGTCATGCCCATCTCTCATTCAGTTAAAGGTATGAGCATTTGGTTCAATCATGTTATCGAGATCGGGATGGATAACTGTTATTGTTGGGATTCTTAACGATGCCAATCGTTAACCATGTTGAAGTATTGTGGAAATAATGGTTGGAGGTTTAACCATAGACATTTTCCATGAATTCTATTACTTACTTAGACAGTTAAACATGTAAATCCACCATTATATTAAATTTTGTGATATATTCAATAAAGGCATATGCATATGCCTTGAACCCAATTTCGTATCAGACCCCTATATGGTATAAGTAATGTTTATGCATAGAGATGGTGGAAATGCTAGTTGGGGTTTTAATAATTTAAATGTTAACCCTTTATACTTTCACTAGTGAATAGGAATGTTTTTAACTATAACAGTAGGGTATAGTGAAGCTATCCCTTAACTATTAACTATTATTTATGTGGGTACTTTGTAGCATGGAATAATTCAGAGATAAAATCTCTTATATATGATATGATGGTTGTATCCATTAAATGGAAAACGTAAACCTTGAGAAAGTCAATAGTGATGACAAAGCCACCTACATATATTAAGTTTATGACTTTCGAAATAAGTTATTCAAGAGGAGAGAGATTTAATGTCCCTAATAAAAAAAATTATTTTATTTTATAAATTTGGCGAACATTACAATAGCAAATTTGCCTGACAAAGATGTAATTTTCATAGAGTTTTAAATCCGCTTTATATGTAATTACACAGCAAATTTTCCTTGCAGAAATGGAATTTTTATGGAGATTTAAATTCTCTTTTTAAATGTGATTGCACTGCGAATTTGCTTGGCAGAGACTCCAGGACAGACGCGTTGTTTTTCATTGCCAGTGACGGTTACTTCGGTTTTCATTATTTGCGATCTCTGAGTTTTTGAACGAGTTTATATTCTAATCCGCCTTTTTAACTTCATTAATATTTGTTGGCCTTTGAGAATTCCCCTTTTCGGATAGTTGGCAGGTGTATTGAGTGCGTCCGGATTTTATTAACCCTGATTGAATGCAAGCAATATGTTAATTACATAGATATAAGTAATGGAGTCAGCACATGCCATCTAACAATATAAGTATTGGTGTTTGCCAACTTTTGAATTGTTTTAGTTATGTATTTACCAGCGTTGTTTTAAAAGCCGGGCATCCACTTCGTGCTTCCATTTAACTATGATGATATTAGTTATACAACAATTTAAGCTTGAGTAACCATTTGATAGTTAAACAATTTGCATATGATTATTCAGTTCAATTCCAATTTCTACATAACAGCTTAATTGCGGAAAACTGTATGACAATTATCCAATCTAATAGATTAATTGGTTAATGGAAATGGTAATAGATTTAGGGCTGCAATGGTATTAGATTAATTGCTTAATAAATTAATTGCTACAATATTATTGGTTGAGGGTTTAATAGTTTTAATAGCTAAATGGTTAAAAGTTAACAGTTAATTGATTACTGATGCCTTTTGCCTTTAGTTGAATTGTAAATGGTGGTTAGTCATAGTTGTTACACCATATGATTGCCTTGTAGGAAACAATAAATCATGCGGTTAGTTGCACAATGTTTTTGAAAATTTGAATGATGTCACCTTGTGTTTTTTTGACTTGTTGATGGGGTGCTTGGGCATAGTCTTCATGTATTTATTGACACATAATTCAATGTTGGGCGGGTAGCCATTTTTATTTGTCTATGTAATTATGGCATGTTTCATCTAGTTGTTCGATGTGCTAATATGTTGGGTCGTTGTTGTATATTTCCTGAATGTGTAATTTGTGTTCGTCTTCAAATTGTGTTGATATATTAATGTAGTTGATTGCCTTCCTACTTAAAACAAAAAAAAAATTAAAATTGTATGGCATGTAATCATAACGAAGGGGTCATTACATAAATGCTCTATTGATTTTCTATTGTTTAAAAACCCGTCTTACCTCACCTTTAAAAATAGTTTGTATAATACAATATTTATTGCAACCAGATGAAGATATTAAATTATAAAGGTTTCAATTTCTTCATCATGTTGATGGGGAATTAAAATGCAATGTATTTTTTTATTTTTTTTATTACTCAAGTTATTTGTTACGAGAAAATGTGTTTTTGAGAACTAAGTTTGTTATAGAGTAGTTTAATGTAAAATGATGGAGATCTATTTTGGTCTTAAGACTCCAATTTTGTAATAATTTTATATTTTATTATATAATAGTTTGACAATAAGTTTAGTACTGTGACCTCCCCTAATTCCTCACTTCCTCCATGTGCTCCCATTTACTGTGCATAATATTATACCATTCTGTTGGTTTCTGATATAACTATTTCTTGTAAAATAAGGTGGAATACTTCCTTTGCGTTAGATTCTCAATATTTATCCCTAATCATTCTGGGAAAAATAGGTTTGTGAATGGTTCTCTCAGAGAGATGATTTTCATGCGTTGCCACACATCTTACAATAATAATTACAAAGAATCGACGCGTCCTTTGTTTCCATTTAGAATTATCTCCTCTGATAATTTACGAGACAATGTTTTTCCTTCCCAAGGATCCTCTCTATTTTAAAATTTTCTACCACTTCCAATTTTCTACACTTCCCAATAACCAATCAAGGGGAATGGATCTACCATCACTTTCCACATTAATTTCTTGTCTGTAATCAATTCTTTTGGTCCACGAAACCATTCTTTGAATTATTATCCCGCTAGTTATTTAGACAACATTACTTTTGACCACAACATTTTCTTGTTTATTGGTCTCCAAAGGATTTTTACATCTAAATCCTTGTTAAACCAATAAATATTTTTATCCCCCACCCTCCCAACACTTTTTCCATCACCAAATTTTTCCATGTTACAAGGGGAATACCATAAGCCTCCTTTTCTTTGTAGAACACAAGAATTGAAAACAAAATTTTCTTACTTGAATTAGAATCCCTTTTGGGATTTTTTTCTATTGATTCCTAGAGCACAAAAATGCTACTTGACAGATATTTTATAAGGACCAATCACCTCCCTCTAGATAATCGCATATTCACCCACATTCCAATTTGACCCTAAATTTTCTTGATGAGGCACATCAAATCTATGAGAGAATGTGGACTTTTCTTTATGTAAAATCCAAAATATATTATACTAAATTTGATTTCAATCTGATCACAGGGGAGGTTGGATCTTAACTGAGATTTTAAATATTTTTTAATGTGTGAATTCTCAATTAGTATTTTTATTTGTTTATCTCCATTTTTCTAGCTTGACAATAAAGGTTCAGAATATCTCTTAAAACTTCAAATTCCTTCTTGATCTTGCACCAAAAATCTTAACATCGTTAAGAAAAAGAAGATGGATAAAAAAAATTGTCTCATAGTTATGGTGTCCTTTGAGCCTCCCACTACTTTTTCCATTTTGTATGATATTACTTAATCCCTATGCAACAATAAGGAAAATAAATGGAGATAACAGAGACCTCTAAAAAACTTGGTAGGATAGACATTAGTTAAGAATGCAAAAGAGGCCGACAAAATGAAGTGCATGATCAAGTTCACTAAATGAAGGTTCATTCCCATTTGGTTTAAATATAGATTAGTGAAGACCTATCGTACATTATCATATACTTTGGAGAGATCAATGATTTGGACATCAATTTATAGATCGTATTACATCATGAAATTGACCTTAAGTCCTCGAACGAGGAGGCCACATGCTTCATAAGAATGAGCATAATGACAGTTTTGTTAAAGGACCCCAACATTTTACCAGACAACTAAAATGTTTTATGGAAATGGTTGGAGAGTTTTCGTCTACTAATGTTGATGAATATGAACAAGAAGATGAAGAAGAAATTAATAACCCTAAAAATGTTGATTGCAAATCACAAGATTGTGCAAATAAAAAATAATTATATTCCTAGACTGTTAATCCTTCTAGAAAATATATTTGATCAAAAAAGTTCAAGATGTAAATGTTGGCACTAATGAAAATCCCAAGATTATTAAGTTATATAAAACATTATTTTCTAAGGAAAAATAGAGATATATTAATCTCTGTAAATATTACACTTGATGTCTTTGGTTGGAGCTATGAAGATTTAAAAACTTATGATACGTGTATCGTTCAACAAAGATACTTCTTAAGCAAGGAGTAAAACATTTCAGACATAATCTTTGACTTGGAAATCCTTTATTGATACACGTTACAGAGAAAGAGGTGAATGAATTGTTGGATTCTATTGTCTCGTTTATATATTTTGAATGGGTAGTTAACTTAGTCCATGTTCAAAAAAAGAGTGGAGAAACTCATCTCAATGTAGCTTTTAAAAATCTCAATTGTGTTTTATTAAAAGACAATTACCCTGTACTTAAAATTAATTGTGTTTTATTGAAAGACAATTACCTTCTACCTAAAATGGATCATATATTGCATAGGAAATTTGTGCACGTATGAATGAAAATTTTGGATATAAACACATCACATCATTTTCTAAATCATATAAATTCTTCATAACATTTGAAGAATTGTTTTTTGAAATTTGAAGTATTGTTTTTGAAATGCAGAAAATATGGTTTGTCTCTTAATCCCATTACCTAGAAAAAAGCAGAAAATTGTGAAGGGAATTACAAATATTCTCAAGCAAGGAAACAAAATATGGTTTGTCTCTTAATCCCATTACTTAGAAAAAAGAAGAAAATTGTGAAGGGAATTACAAATATTCTCAAGCAAGGAAACAATTTCAAATGGATTACAACTTCTAATCTACTTTTCACAAAATTAAAAAAGATTTTACCAAATCCCGAGTGCAGGTAAGCCTTGATTATACAAAATATTTAATTATTTTCCCCTTGTCATCAAAAGACACCATTGTTATTGTTTTATTAAAAATAAAATAAAATGGTTTTGAACAACCAATTGCATTTTTCAATAAAACAATGAAAGATGCATAATTAAGCTATGATTTTATGGAAAAACAAGTGATTTGTTGGAGATATGGCTATAACAGAAGACTGACGCAGATGGTTAAGGTTGTCATTGATGGCAATCAGTTATGGAGCTTTCAAGGATGTCAACACGAACACGAATGCTGGAACACGAATGCTGGAACACAAATGCTGGAACACGAATGCTGGAACACAGGTGTTGGAACACGAATGCTAGAACACAGATGCTGGAAAACGAATGAAACAGATGTTGGAACACAGCGTTGCATGATGAGGCATGCGTAGAGGAGGCAAGTAAAGAGCCAGTTCAGAAAATCAGGGAGAACGCTGGCATGCGAAAAGCAGAAGAAATAATGAAAGAAACAAAAACTACAGTTGGAGTTGAGAAAAGCAGAAAGACTCTTAGTCTAAAATTAGACTGGCAGTTAAGACAGGAGGAACACAGTGTTGCATGATGTGGCATGCGTAGAAGAGGCATGCAAAGAGTCAGTTCAGAAAATCAAGGAGAATGTTGGCATGCAAAAAGCAGAAAAAGAATGAAAGAAAGGGAAACTGCAGTTGGAGTGGAGAAACGTATTGAAAACCTCTGCATGTGGTGAATCTATAAAATGCGCTAGAACAGAGATGAATTGTTGTTGTTGATGTGAGAAAGAGGGAGCGCTATGGATGTGAGAAAAGGAGGTGAATCTGTGTGACAGGAGAAGAAGCTGAGAATGGGTTGCAGAGGACAGTGAGGCAGAGCAGCAGATCAGAAACAATGAGGAATACAGAGAAGATCAGCAGAAAGGGTAAGCAATCTATATCAGAATGAACAAGTTGATTTAAGCAATATATATTTTGGCAAACTAGGGTGGTAGGGTGGTGCTAGGGAGACGTATGTCTCTTTCTCTGCAAGTGGGTGCTTGT